>JAYJML010000252.1:0-55743 GCA_035610835.1 Ophiura sarsii | reverse complement strand
GATCACGTACGAGGTAAAAAACCCATCTTCTTCTCAAATTCACCACATAAATTCTTCTATCAGGCCCATAATAATAAATAATAAATAATAATAAATAAGCATTTATAATGCGCCATTTATCTAGAAACAAGAAGAAAAAACCCAATACAGTGGAAATCACAGAAAAAACATGATCTGTAACAAACTTGCGCTGATCAAAAACCAACCAAAAATTGTTACGTGCTAAAAATATGACTAAAAACAATTACAATTACAAATTGAATATAAAAACCCCCAATAACAATAGCATGGCATTTGACGAGTAAAAACATTAAGGCTTTTGGAATCAAGTATGTTACATCTTAGAGCTGGTTTATCACGTTGGCATTTTACCACAGATAAATTGGTCATAACCTGTAACCTGGTGACTGACAGTCTAATGGAGAGATTGTAACTTTGTCAATTCCCCAAGAGAACTGGGTATGGCTAGAAACCCAAAGTGGTAGCTTGCCTTTAAAAGGTACTTTATTTCTGATATGCTTATTGATCTTATAAGCATATTGTGTTTTTAAAGAAAGTAGATTTTCTTGCAGATTTACATTTCTGATCATATAGCGTGAATATAATTATTCTAGACAAGTTTATGAATCTATATGAACATTATACTTGAAAATATGTGTTTTTATGGTTTTTAAGGGTTGAAAACAGATTGGTTGCACAACAGTTGAAATGTTGTCTAACAAATATGATTTTGATTATGATTGTTTCAATCTGTAACTCGGAACGTCAAGTGAAGTGGCTTTGTTAAAGATTGTCTACAACCAATAAATTTGCGTATTTCTATTTAGTTCTGTATATAAAAATGTTATTGTTTATACATCCTTAAGCATTATTTTAACAGTAACAATAAGTACATATTACAGATGTTCATATAACTTCATTTTTTTGGTGTTAATTAACAAAACAAAAAAAACCATCACTTTTTAAATTCAAATGAATATTTGAATACAGTCCAATGAATATTTGATACACAGTGAATTCGTACAACAATATTTACTTGGGACAACATCGTGAACAAATAACGTCGCAAAATATACCCTTTGCATGTAATTGATTCAATATCTTTTAACATCGGAATTCGGTAACTTTATTAATCCCCAACCGATTTCCACCGTTCAAACGAGAAACTATATCAATAAAGACACGTTATTTTCATATTTTGTCTTTAAACTTTCCTAAAACAATAAAAAACGTTGATTTTGTTAAAGCACTTTATCTTTGGCACTCAATCAAGATGTAATTATTGCTGGTCCTATACAGTCCATGAATTGCCCGCAGCTGTGTAAACAGACACCTCCCTGGTGTAAACAACTTTTATTTGATCAGATATGCAGTGTTGCCAGACAATATCACAAATGTCGCCTAAAATATCTCAGCCAATGCCAAAAGGTAGCCCAATACATACAAAACCTGTTTAAGCACACGTTAAACCACAGTTAAACAAGGTTTAGTTGAAAAAGGTCAGTAGCACTCATTGGTGATAGTAATGCGCTACAACAGAGAGTATCTGTTTTTATGTAGTGTGGGATTTATTGTAGCATGTAAACCGTAGGTAAGATGTCGTTTTCCCATATGTCAAAACCTACCCATAGAGGAGGCGAAGGCCGTTGCCCCGCCTCCAAAAATCAATCAGACGAAAACATTTAATTTAAAAGTATTCGTTTTTCTAATCCGTTTTCATATAAGAAAAACGAAATAAACAAGTGGTTACATGCTTTGTTGACTTTCCAACAACTGAGAACAATACAAAGTCAATAACCAATCTATTGTCTGTTACGCATTTCACCTACACACAAATTGTGAAAATGGTCAATAAATTTAAACCAAGTTGTACTTTTTTAATCATATTTTCTCTCATTTAACTTTGTCGAGAAGTTAAAAAACATGGTTGGAAAGTAGAAGATTTCTGCTTTCAATCAAATATAAATTTTATATAACAGAGAACTATTTGACCTATTTTCTCATGTGAGACAAAATTGGTTCAAGATATTTCATGTTCATCCCTGATTCTGCACAATTGAATGAATCAACTTTTATTTATTTATTTATTTATTTATTTATTCGGAAGACGCTTTCAAAACAGCGGCACCCACCAACAGATGGTGGTGCATCCAACAAATATAAAGTAAGATAGGGGCCTATATCAACAGATAGGAAAAAACAGTAATACAAACAAGAGAGATAAGAAATCATACACTCATGAAATCATGAAAATTATATAAGTTATATACATCGAGATGAGCTCATCGAGTCCTGACACGTGGAGCGTGATATATTGATTAATGATCATTATTACTTAATAACACTGTCCTACATGACCATGCACGTTTTAAGTATGACTTACAAAAGACATCAAAATGTCTGTCGATTAATGCATTGTATGAATAGTTATTTACCAACGGGGTGACAGACAAACAATTACTACCTAAGATTAGACATAGTTTTGTATCATCATCACTTAGATTTTAAAAATTCCATACATAAGAGAGATCTGCTTGACGAAGATTCATTTGTAAATTGTGAAGCTCGTTGTCACGGATTACACGTAATGACTTACATAAAAGCATAAAATGTTTGATATCTTCGCAATCACTATTACAGAGTAAGCATATACCATCATTATCTACATCCCAAGAACTTAACCTACCATTAAGGGGAAGTGTGTTGGAACGAGCTTTAAACTTCAAACTAGCCCCATAAAAAACAAACTTGTCTTTCAAATAACTTTCCAAATACGGATGTGTTTTAAACTGAACATAAAATCTTAAAGACGATTTACTACATATATTTTGATACCATCTAGAGTAATCTTGTTGAGCACTGATTCTCTTAAACACTCGGACCCATCGGGGGTTATTAGGTTGCATGCTTGAGAAGTTGAAATCCATGCCAAGGTCACATAAAATATGTTTAATAGAATCAAGCCATTTCCATCTTAATTGTATATCATAATCATGAGTAATAAACATTGCGTTAGTTAATAATTTGGGCCATCTGTGGGGGCCCATATCGTGCAGACGTGAGTAAAATTTAGCTTTAAGCCTATTATGGGTAGACTCAAGGTTATCCCAACCTAAATCGCCCAAGAGTGACATTGACGGTGTATTACGTGGGGCTTTTAGAATTGATCTTGCCATTTGAAATTGAAGAGATTCAAGTTTTTTGTAGTCACTAGCACTATAAGTAGTAATTGACTAATCGCGCATGCATAATTTATAGATGGTAGTGCCAGTGACCTCCACAACACATCCCCATAATACACCCTGTCAAAGTCCTCATGATTATTGATAATGGATTTAATATAACCAATCAATTTATTACCTTTGCAAATGACCTGACAGATTCCTAGTGATATGAATACCTAAGTATTTATATTTTATAAATAACAGCCTCTGTAATAACGTCATCCCCTAATTTCCATAGTTTGTTTTTGTTGATTTGTTTACCAACAACTAGGACATTCGATTTTGTGTGATCAAATTGAAGTTTCCACCTCTTTGAAAATTCAGCGGCAATGTTAAGCATATGGTTCAAATCAGTATCATTCTCAGCAATAAAGTACTACATCATCAGCCCAGAAAAGGCAACTAATATTAACATTACAAATATTTATACCAACATTTTGAGAAGCTAACATTTTTGCTAATTCGTTTATGTATATGCAGGTTTATTCTTCATTTCTAAATCCTCCGACCTTCCTTTTAACCAATCATTATGACTTTTACAGACATGAGAATAGAGTCCCTGCTGCTCTCCTAAGTTTATCGGCAGTCGGGTCGCAAAGTTACTTTACAACATAATATAGGGATGGTGTTGGAAGTTTGTTTTTGCCGAAAATATCATTGACGCACTGTAAAACCATGGTAAAACGAACCAAACTAGCACTTTTCACTTTGAGATCCTCCTAACGGTTTTTTTTTTAAAAATACAAATAATATACTAAAACAGCGTAACAATTTCAGCTTCATTTAACAACAACAACGAAAATTATAGGATATTTGATCACTGAGCTATGATTTTTAGACCTTCGAAATCTGATGATTTTAGGGGCAAAAACTGTGAAAAGGCAGTGCATGGTTGATTTTTCTCTTAAGTTGCGCTAAGAAAATTCATATGGCGTGATATTTGACTCCACCCATCCTCCTCCCCTGTTTAATGCTGTCGATTTAGACTGGACGTATCTTCATTGTTGTTGTTTTTAAGGAAAACCAGTGTCCCTTCCATGGCTCCCATACAACTGATATTGCTTTAGGTGGATCCGCATCTTCATACAGATACAATCCATTCAAGTTGGACTTGTGACACAGCCCATACCACCAAGCTCCATGATACATCACTGCACAATCTCTATTTGCACTTTCGTCATGACTTTCATCATAAGTTGAAAATTGACGATTCAATGACCTCTCGGTTAAACCATCACCTATAGAAAAAAAAAAAAAATCATCTCCAATAATGAGTGGAAAAAACATGTGTTTTATGAACAGACAAACCTCTTAGGTAGGTCAGTTGATCAGGCATAATATTTTCACAATTTTCTAAAAATAACTTGGTGTAGATTCATCAGGATTGTTCAGATAAATAGTAGAAAAGTTGATTTTTCTTTTGACAAACCCATGGTGTAAAGTATAATAAGCTTATACTTACAATTTACGCCTAACGTTTCATACTCTCTGAGCACTTCATCAGAATATTTGACATCTGACCTCTTTAGTGTCTTTTTGTAGAGATAGTCACAGAAGCTCACAGAGGAAGAGGATAGAAAGGCTGAGGATAACATCATCTGCGACGTACTGACACAATGTGGTTATCCCAAATGGGCCATAAACAAAGCCAAAAAGACAAAGAAAAACATCAGAAGAAAAAAGAGTCCAAAAAACAGCAACCGACAACAAGTCAAAAGTCTGGTAGTCGTGCCTTATGTTGAGGGATTGGCAGAGAAAGTATCGCGTGTCTTCAAGAAACACGGTTTCGCGACGGCTATGAAGCCTCACTGCACCTTACGCAACATGCTTGTCCATCCCAAGGACAAACGAGACCCTCATCAAACGGCTGAAATCGTATATGAAAAACCATGCAAAGGTTGCCCGAAGTAGTATATTGGAGAGAGTGGAAGATTGTTTGGCACTCGGCTATGGGCGGCCAAATACGCCAAAACGGTACAAAATGTGTTAGGTAAGTGTAAAAATGCAAAAGGTAGTGGTATAAAATGTGAAAGGTAGTGTAGAAATGTAAAAGGTGGTGACCAGATGCAAAAGGTAGTATTGAAATGTAAAAGGTGGTCTAGAAATGCAAAAGGTAGTGTAGGAAATATGAAGTAGTGTAGAAAATGTGAAAGGTAGAAAAATATGATAGGTAGTGTATAAATTTAAAAGGTAGAGTAGAAATGTAAAAGGTAGTGTAGCAAATGTAAAAGGTAGAAAAAGTTAACTACCGTGTATCACATTTCAACACTACCTCTCACATTTCTACACTACCTTTCACATTTCTACACTTCCTTTTACATTTCTACACTAGCTTTTACATTTTGTACCCTTTTGGCGTATTTGGCCGCCCATAAGTGCGGCCAAATACGCCAAAAGGGTACACAATGTAAAAGGTAGTGTACAAATTCGTCGCGAGGTACAAATTGAAATAGGTAGAAAAATTGAAATACGTGAGTAGTACGGATAGAATTATATATACGACAGGAATTGGTCGTTTAACTCTTTACCTGACATAGACGCATTAATGCGTCAAAACGACCGTTTTACATTTTACCCTATAACTCGTTAACCAAACATCGGAAGTATGGCAAACTATACCTTTTTGGAATCCTTGTGCTCAGCCGAACAATTTGGTATGCCTTTTAGTGCAATTAAAGGCAAATTATGGTCGTTGCGCCATAACCGAATAACCCACTACAGCAAATTTGGTATCAAAATGTTCAGAATTATAATGCCCATCTCTTGAAAGCATTTTGAAGGGCTCAAGTAGTATAGTTTTCATACAGGACTACTAAATATTTGTAAAAAGAGATGTTACAAAAATGTCTTGCTGGGTAACGGTTACCATGGCAACCGCCACGATTGTCCGGTATCGTTGACATTTTCACAGAAGTGTCTGGCCATTCATAAGCTTTCAGAATATATATAGTTTTACTACCTTACAAAGTCTCATATTCAAATTATAAGTTGATATTTACATGCATGTGCAAATTCACAATTTCTTCAAAAATTAATTTGTCAGGGAAAGAGTTGAATACAAACTTAAAAGTTTGTATTCGTTTAGGAGTGTCATCAAGGTTACATCAGGGGGTTGGCACTTCGCTTGCCGAACGGTGCACATTTAACCAGGCTGGACCGACACTGTTGATGGCGCTGTGTACACATTGCTTACGGGGTGTTTCCGTAACCTGACATACTTTATCTGACACACTGACACACTTTTATCTGACACAGTTTTTTTAGGCGTTCAATGGGGTGTTCAAGGGGGTGTTCAAGGGGCGTTCAAGGGGTGTTTAAGGGGTGTTCAAGGGGGTGTTCAAGGGGGTGTTCAAGGGGTGTTCAAGGGGTAGGATGACACTCCTAAACGAATACAAACTTAAACGACCAATTCCTGTCGTATATAATTCTATCCGTACTACTAACGTAATTCAGTTTTTCTACCTATTTCAATTTGTACCTCGCGACGAATTTGTACCCCTTGCGAAGAATACGAACATCGCGAGAATAAGTACCTTCAACCAATTTGCACATGTTAACTATATCGTACCGATCGCTTTTTCTAAACTACCTTTCACATTTCTACACTACCTTTCACATTTTTGTGCACTATACCTTTTACATTTCTACACTACCTTTCACATTTTCTACCTTTTACATTTGATACACTACCTTTCACATTTTCTACCTTTTACATTTCTACACTACCTTTTACATTTTATACACTACCTTTTACATTTCTACACTACCTTTTACATTTCCACACTACCTTTTACATTTTCTACACTACCTTTTACATTTCCACACTACCTTTCACATTTTGTACCCTTTTGGCGTATTTGGCCGCCCATACTCGGCTCAAAGAACACAAAACTGAAGTGGACACAATTAGTGTAAAGTCTTACACGCGGGCTCAGAGAAAATCATCAATAGACGAGCAATACAAATCCGCGGTGACTGAACATGTCGCGGCTACGAACCATGTTATCGGGTGGGATGAGGCCAAAGTCATTGATAAGGAGGCGCACAAAACAACGAGATGGTTGAAGGAGGCAATCTGGATTCGACGGAGCGGACAGTCTACTCTTAATAAAGACGACGGGGCCTACCAACTCAACAACATCTACGACAAGCTGATCTCATTACCGCCCTCTACTTCCGGCGGTAATCACTACAAAAATACAGTGAAGAGGTCAGATGTCAAATATTCTGATGAAGTGCTCAGTGAGCTTGAAACGTTACGCGTAAATTTTAAGTATAAGCTTATTATACTTTACACCAGGGATTTGTCAAAAGAAAAATCAACCTTTCTACTAGTTTCAAAATTGTAAAGCAAAAAAATGTTTTCTTTTTAGATTCTAACATTTTTTGATCATTTTTGAAAATATATGTTTATTAAATAATATTTTGTTTAAACTCATAGAACAGTTTCTTTTCCTTGGCCTGTCTGAACAATATTGGTTGACAACTTATTAGAATGGAATTTCTTCCATGGTTCTCACGTCGCTGAAGATTGATAAGATGGTATAAGCGTCAATGCATCTTCATGACTTTTTCAACAATTTGTTTATATTGCTTCGCTTTTAAGGTTAAAATCATTGGTTCATTATTCATTCCAATTGAGTAATTTTCAACTCAAGTTAATTTATTGTTCAATCGTTGTTTATTTGAGGACAAAAAAACCAAATCATTGACTGAAATGGTATTAAGAGTGTCACAAGTCAAAAATATCATCTACAAAATACTGTATTTTGCGAATTTTAAATTATTGTTACTTTTAATGAAAAATTGTCAGTTTCGCGGGTATTTAATTTTTCGAATTCACACCCCTCGCGAAATTTGCTGAAATTAAATCCCTCGCAAATTAAGTGGTTTTACAGTTCTGTTTATATACCGGTGTACTCACCAGCATTGCTAACTGGCATGTATGTATCATACTTGAGTGCGTAGTTGTCTTCAGATCCAGTTATATAAAAGCCGTCATACATGGCAAATCTGAATTCAGTACCATCATACAAGTCGATTCTCAGGTTGAACTTCTTTCCATACATTGTGGAGATTTTATGAATGTATTCGTTGCCAAGCCAAAATTCTCCTTCGATGTCGCCGAAACCTGACGCGTATTCGGTCCAGTTACGGTAGAAATCTACAGACCCATCTAGACGGCGCTGGAATAACTGCAAGGATTATAAATCAATACCGCATTATTATATGTAAAATGTGTTAAAATATGTATACAATGTAGATTTTCTCATTACATTAAAATGTGCATCGAATAAACACCATAGCTTGCGATACCCATATTTCATGATTTTGTAGATCTATCAAAAGAGCTCTAAATAAGCAGGAGCTAGAAGTTATTTACATGGTTAGCATGAAAGTAGCGCATGGTTGACCTCCTACAATACATAACCACTTTTCACCCATGTGTTATATCTAAAAAACATGTATTAACCTTAACCTGACTTATTACATTTTCCACTAATCTCCTTGATAAAAGGTTACCAATACAATAATCTTGTTTCTTTAAACATTATTGGTGTGTTGTGTCTCAAAATGGGGTCTGGTTCTCTAAATTTGCTCCGGATTCCCCCTTCAAACCGTACCAAAAAGAATTTCCATAAAAAGTAACCCCTGTTCAAAACCTGCTTATTTGGAGGCTTGTCATATCATATTAATTCCACTTACCGTCCAACCTCCGCCATCTGTATCCATGTCACACCACACTTTGAGCGGTATTGGCTGAGAGATATCTAGGTATATCTCATAGCTACCAGTTGTAGCATTGCCATATGTCTGCAGAATATCATAGCAATCTTGGGGCATAACTGTGAAATAATATGATAGACCATTTTATTCAAGATCATAGGTATTAATGCACCATCATAAAACAATCATTTTTAGGCCACAGACTTTTTCAGATGCTACATGTACAATGTTTATCAGTATCACTCCAAATTATTGTGTATTTAACTTACGACATAGATCCATGTTACATGCTTGTGTCTCAGTCATGGCATTGCCTGCACATTGTCCCTCAGCTGGGCTGTTGTCTGAATTCACACAAGACTGTGTACGAGTCTGAGTGCCACCATCACATGTTACAGTGCAATGACTCCATTCTTGAAGATACACCCAAATAGCTGTAATAGAAAGCAATCTATAATAATTTCTGCAAAATAAAATTGTCATGATATAAACTCCTCAAAAAAGTTACAACATAGCAAACGAAAGCGGATGTGTTCATCTTTTCAACGTTACCACATTTATGGAGATTACATGTTTCGGTGCTCCAGCTAGTGGGAGGTCTAAATCTTACAGTGCCGAATTCAGGTGTATCCTATCATTAGTGTAATTCATTTCAGATGAAATTAACTGAGCATGAAACTGTCACAAGTTGGTATAATAATGCTATTTATTATTATACATCAATCAAAGAGGATTTGTCAAGATGAAAATTAACATACAATACATTATTTATTGATAATGATAAACCATAAACTGTTAGTCATGTGTGATCTTATTTTTGCTAATATCATGATTATGGAAATATGACAATAAGAGTTATCATTAGATCATCATGCTTGTTTGATTCCCTTGTAGCTAGACCCTTTTAATGATCATTAAGCAACTACTAACGACATTAATATGGTCATTTGAAAATCAGAGCAAGCAATAATAAGAGCATCTTGCTTTTCTGTCTGCCTAAAAGACCACGATCATTAAGTTAGATATATTGATTGCTATTAGTTTTACTTACGGCATTGGTCTGAATTGCAGGTTTGCGTCTCTGATCCGGCGCTGCCTGAGCACTTTTCATCTGCTGTAGTAGTGTTGTCTGTATTTATACAAGACTGTGTACGATTCTGCGTACCACCACCACACGAAGCGTTACATACACTCCAGCTATTCACGTATTCCCATGTAGCTATGGTAAGAAAGAGAATCGAGAACATTTATAATGAAGCTGTCAACTAAAACATTTAGTTTTTGATAAAGCGATTATAGCATTCCGCGCATTAATAAAATCACAACAACATTCTGTTGTTTCCTGATATGGTTTTACTGGTTGAATAAAGTCAGAGCAAATCAGAGCAAGCAATAATAAGAGCATCTTGCTTTTCTGTTTGCCTAAAAGACGACGATAATTAAGTTAGATATGTTGATTGCTATTAGTTTTACTTACGGCATTGGTCTGAATTGCAGGTTTGCGTCTCTGATCCGGCGCTGCCTGAGCACTTTTCATCTGCTGTAGTAGTGTTGTCTGCATTAACACAAGACTGTGTTCTTGTGGTCACTTCCTTGTGGAGACCTAGACCTGGCTAGATCTTACCTTATGGAGACATGTTTCCTTATGGAGACATGAAAAGTTGCTCCACAAGGTAAAATGATGAAAAAATGCCATTCCTCACCCCCTACACACTTTAAAGACACACAACAAATAGTTCATGTCTCCACTAAGGAGACCTTATGAAAACCTTACTTAAGTGGCAGTCATTATTTACTAGAAACACATTTTCCAAGGAGTGTAACATGTCTCCACAGAGCACCATTGTGGAGACCTGACTTGTGTGACAGGAGTGTGAAAAAACTAAAAAAAATCTGCCTGGTGAGGGCGACAAATTGGAGATCAATTGAAGACCAATTATGCAAATGGTATCATACACTTTCAACCAATGAAATTGCTGGACACTTGGCTTGTGTGTACTGATGGTCTGCCTACTGCTAGCCTACTGCCTCACAAGGACACCCCATGCAGCAGCCATGTTTTTGGATTGAGTGTAAGTAATCCTTCTGAATCCTTTTTGTAAAAATTATGTGTAGGCTTATTATACAAAATGTCTGGATATAGCATTTGTTATTTTGTAACTAAGGAATTATTTGCCATTGATAAAGTTATTCAGTTGTGCATTGAGTTTAACATCCCAATACAATCTGGCTTCTATGAAAATGACCACTATGCAATTCTGTATGATGAATTTTCTATTTCATTTGTAACATTTATGATTGTCAGAAGACGTTGGCCATTCATAATATATCAACTTGACAAAGTTCTAGCCATGTTTTTGGATTGAGTGTAAGTAATCCTTCTGAATCCTTTTTGTAAAAATTATGTGTAGGCTTATTATACAAAATGTCTGGATATAGCATTTGTTATTTTGTAACTAAGGAATTATTTGCCATTGATAAAGTTATTCAGTTGTGCATTGAGTTTAACATCCCAATACAATCTGGCTTCTATGAAAATGACCACTATGCAATTCTGTATGATGAATTTTCTATTTCATTTGTAACATTTATGATTGTCAGAAGACGTTGGCCATTCATAATATATCAACTTGACAAAGTTCTACATGTGACATAGCCCTTGATAGCACTAAGTTATGCATGTTATGTTCCTCACTATATTGTAAGTATGCAATTCTATGTAGGTCTATGTTCCTTATTATGTAGTAGTACACCTACGGCTGCTTTCTTCTCTTGAGACACATGCCGTGGACGGCCTATCCTAGGCCTAGCATAGCTAGGCCTTTTAGGCCTAGGCAGTTACTGTTAACATGCAATGTCATTATCCTTTGTCGGTACGAAGTTTGAGAGCCTGCTGCCTGTTGGTATTTTTGATGAACACGTGCATGATGTTTTGATTGATAAATTATTATTCTGATTTAGCATAACTTTCTCGTCCGTAGTATTGAGAACTTTTTTGTCTCGGAAAGCTTACGGATTGACCAGATAATTGGACTGATCTCATACGTTGAAATAAATTATAATTCACCCATTTAAAAAATATGGCCAAAAGTCCCAAAATAAAAATGTTTATGTAAAATTGAAAAAATTAACATTTTTGACTGCCTCTTTTGGTACATTGTAAGCAATATTTTTGATAGCATCAACAAAATGGTCTCTTGCCGCAAGACTTTGACCGATAGAATACAATGTTTTACCATTAAATGAATACTACTACATGTATATATATTGCATTATAAATCAGACAATTTACATCTGTTCAAAGAGCTGTTAAATATGATATCAACAAGTTTTTCAATTCAGATTGCCTTGTGGAATAAGTTGTGTGGACATTTGTGTTTAATCTGTCTGTATAGAAATTATATGGACAAGTTTTGATTAGTAAAGATTGCCTTGTGGAACAAGTTGTGTGGACATTTAAGCCTACATTCAATTTGTATGTGTAGATTTATAGACAAGTTTTGATTCGTAGAGATTGCCTTGTGGAACAAGTTGTGTGGACATTTAAGCCTGCATTCAATTTGTATGTGTAGATTTATGGACTAGTTTTGATTTGTAAAGGTTGCCTTGTGGAACAAGTTGTGTGGACATTTAAGCCTACATTCAATTTGTATGTGTAGATTTATGGACTAGTTTTGATTTGTAAACATTGCCTTGTGGAACAAGTTATGTGGACATTTAAGCCTACATTCAATTTGTATGTGTAGATTTATGGACTAGTTTTGATTTACATTTAAGCCTAAATTCAATTTGTATATGTGTGGATTTATGGACTAGTTTGGATTTGTAGAGATTGCCTTGTGGAACAAGTTTGCCTAAAGGTTGCCTTGTGGAACAAGTTGTATGGACATTTAAGCCTACATTCAATTTGTATGTGTAGATTTATAGACTTGTTCTGATTTGTAAAGATTGCCTTGTGGAACAAGTTGTGTGGACATTTAAGCCTACATTCAATTTGTATGTGTAGATTTATAGACAAGTTTTGATTCGTAGAGATTGCCTTGTGGAACAAGTTGTGTGGACATTTAAGCCTGCATTCAATTTGTATGTGTAGATTTATGGACTAGTTTTTGTTTTGTTTTGGCTAACCAGTTGCCACCTTTATTATTTTCAATTTTTGTTTTTTGTTTTGACATAACATGTTCATCATATATAATAGTATAATAACAACAGGTCATTTTTTTATTTATTTTTTAAAATTATAATAAATATACGAGTAACAAAATAACACAAGACAAGACAAAACAAAAACAAAGAAAATGTAATAGACAGAGAGAGAATAACACCTACATAAGGCCCCTTGCAATTAAATGTGAGTTTACTGTTGCCCGCGCGCGTCCAAAAGTCACCCGCGTGATATATGTAATATTTTAAAATTATTTAATTATTTCATTGTTTAAAGCTTTTTCATTTAAGCTATTTTAGCGCGAATGACCTCACTCGGCCAACGGACGTTTTTGCAAGGATGAAAATGAGAAGAGTTTTAAATTTGCTATTTTTGTGTCATTTCTGGTAAAATCTCCACTATAAACTCCTTATTATGGTTGGCAAGGCTTCAATCTTAATTAATACAGGTGATTTGATCCTTTAAAATGATGTGTAGGACCTAAAATACTGAAAACAGTATCACAATTTTTCTGCAATATTTACATTGAAAAATGTCTCCATAAGATTGCCATCTCGTTAAAAATGGGCACAACCCTCCTGAATATTTCGCAGCAAATAAAGTATAGTCTCCGTCTCCGTAAAATGTCAACATTTGGAAGGCTTCTTGCTTCAAACAGTCAAGACCAGGAAAATAAGATGAACAGATGATTTTAATTTGGCAAATATTGCACATTCTGTCATTCTCTGTGTAGAAAGTCGCGTACCGATCGATGAACCTATTGTCCCGCCAAGGTAAAGTAAACCTGCATGATTTTAGAGCTAATAAATAATAGACCTAGTTACCTTGGTGACAACATTATGATTTTTTTCTTCTTTCTTTGCAGATTAGAGTGATGGATTGTATGAAAACCTTTGCCATACCGTTGTGGTTGATTTCTTCTTTTATTATTGTTTTTATTATTTTTGTTATATTTTTTATTTTGATGGGGGCGGGCCACACATATATTTAGGTAAGATATGGGATATTCCCACTTTAAAGGTAGATGACCCGATCACATTTCCGATTTTCAACTTGAAGTTTTCTATTCTACATGAAAGGTCATCCTTAAAAAAGTCATGTTCCAAAGTTTGAGTTGCATAGCTCTAATGGTTCTTATTTTAGACGCACAAGATGCTGTGAACTGTACCCATTGAGTAGTACACAATCTATATCGGTGGTATACCACCATTCGCGGTAATTCGACGTTATTTCATCGATTTCTCCGTAATTATACCGATTTAGGCCGTCAAATTTCAGCATGATGATGAGAAAAATACGAGCTTTCATATGATATGAAAATCTCCGTATGTTTGAAATAATTCTGTGTTACGAAAATGTGATCGGGTCATCTACCTTTAATGTCAAAGTATTGTATAACTTCTCATACGTATAAGTTAGTTAGCAAGCATGAGTAGGCTGTGAATGCACGGGTAGTTTCATACCCGGGTACCCGAAAATAGCCACTAAAATATATATATATTATATATTTTTTCCAAGTAACGAAAAAAGAATTACAAACATTGATCGAATATCTCATTAATATTCAAAATAGGGATGCAAATATGAGTAGACTCCTTTATAAAAAAAGAAACAAAATGCAAAGCCAAGGCAGTATAATATTAATAGGTGGTGATAGGACATAATTAACAGCATTTGAATTGTATTCGTACCTTGGATAATAGTTATAACAAAGTAACAAACGCCGACAATATTAAATCAGGTGACTTTACCCCAAAATATTACAATATTAATATTAAATAGTCACCTCGTCCTACTTTTCAAAAACGCAACAGTAAACTCACATTTAATTGCAAGGGGCCTAATTCATGTTATTTTATACCAGACACAATACAATCATGTATAAATACCAGCTTTATCCCATTTCATATAATGAATAATGAACACCTAAATTTCCTCTTTGTCTCGCAAGGGTCTCCTCTAGTCGAGCAGTGTCTCTCATCAAAATATCAAAGACCCTAACTGATAAAGGAGACCCCCTATATTTGCAAATACAAATATATCGCCGAGCCATCAAAAGAATCTGATTCTTCAGTAACCAATCGTCCTCATCATTTATAATACCAAACAACTTATACTGCTGAGATCCCTACCAATTAACTTAATCCACTTATGATGTAACTTATTCCAAAATTCAATAACATCAGGACAATTAATAAAATTGTGATCAAGTGTCTCAATCTCGGAATTACATCTCAGACAGTTTGGGCTTGCGATAATACCAATTTTATGTAACCACTTATTTGTAGGTAAAATAAAGTGATTTATACGAAACTGTAACCAACGTAATCTGCTATCAATTGTAACTCTCCATGGCATCAAAAACAATTTTTTACCAATTGACATATCTAGCCCATACTCATTTTTCAACCTTTCCATACATTTTGGAATAACAGTATCATTCTTAATAAGTTGCTGATAGATTTTTCTCGATTTGGTAGTTTCAAGTGCATGAAATTTCCCGTCAAAGAAATAACCATTATCATCTTGGTTGGCGTTATCAGTTTGGCCATTATTACCATCAACAATTTTCTTACGCCAGCTGCCTGGAATGGCTTGAATAATTCCATACCACCGGAGATAATTTAAATTGACACAGTCCTTAAATCCCAAGTCATGAAACGAGTGGAACAAGTTTGCCTAAAGGTTGCCTTGTGGAACAAGTTGTGTGGACATTTAAGCCTACATTCAATTTGTATGTGTAGATTTATAGACTAGTTTTGATTTGTAAAGGTTGCCTTGTGGAACAAGTTGTGTGGACATTTAAGCCTACATTCCATTTGTATGTGTAGATTTATGGACTTGTTTTGATTTGTAAAGATTGCCTTGTGGAACAAGTTGTGTGGACATTTAAGCCTACATTTAATTTGTATGTGTAGATTTATGGACAAGTTTTGATTTGTAAAGATTGCCTTGTGGAACAAGTTGTGTGGACATTTAAGCCTACATTAAATTTGTATGTGTAGATTTATGGACAAGTTTTGATTTGTAAAGATTGCCTTGTGGAACAAGTTGTGTGGACATTTAAGCCTACATTCAATTGGTATGTGTAGATTTATGGACCAGTTTTGATTTGTAAAGGTTGCCTTGTGGAACAAGTTGTGTGGACATTTAAGCCTACATTCAATTTGTATGTGTAGATTTATGGACAAGTTTTGATTTGTAGAGATTGCCTTGTGGAACAAGTTGTGTGGACATTTAAGCCTAAATTCAATTTGTATGTGTAGATTTATGGACTAGTTTTGATTTGTAAAGATTGCCTTGTGGAACAAGTTGTGTGGATATTTAAGCCTACATTCAATTTGTATGTGTAGATTTATGGACTAGTTTTGATTTGTAAACATTGCCTTGTGAAACAAGTTGTGTGGACATTTAAGCCTACATTCAATTTGTATGTGTAGATTTATGGACTAGTTTTGATTTGTAAAGGTTGACTTGTGGAACAAGTTGTGTGGACATTTAAGCCTAAATTCAATTTGTATGTGTAGATTTATTTATGGACTAGTTTTGATTTGTAGAGATTGCCTTGTGGAACAAGTTGTGTGGACATTTAAGCCTACATTCAATTTGTATGTGTAGATTTATGGACTAGTTTTGATTTGTAAAGATTGCCTTGTGGAACAAGTTGTGTGGACATTTAAGCCTACATTCAATTTGTATGTGTAGATTTATGGACTAGTTTTGATTTGTAAACATTGCCTTGTGGAACAAGTTGTGTGGACATTTAAGCCTAAATTCAATTTGTATATGTGTGGATTTATGGACTAGTTTTGATTTGTAAAGATTGCCTTGTGGAACAAGTTGTGTGGACATTTAAGCCTACATTCAATTTGTATGTGTAGATTTATGGACTAGTTTTGATTTGTAAAGATTGCCTTGTGGAACAAGTTGTGTGGACATTTAAGCCTAAATTCAATTTGTATGTGTAGATTTATGGACTAGTTTTGATTTGTAAAGATTGCCTTGTGAAACAAGTTGTGTGGACATTTAAGCCTAAATTCAATTTGTATGTGTAGATTTATGGACAAGTTTTGATTTGTAAAGATTGCCTTGTGGAACAAGTTGTGTGGACATTTAAGCCTACATTCAATTTGTATGTGTAGATTTATGGATTAGTTTTGATTTGTAAAGATTGCATTGTGGAACAAGTTGTGTGGACATTTAAGCCGACATTCAATTTGTATGTGTAGATTTATTTATGGACAAGTTTTGATTTGTAGAGATTGCCCTGTGGAACAAGTTGTGTGGACATTTAAGCCTACATTCAATTTGTATGTGTAGATTTATGGACTAGTTTTGATTTGCAAAGATTGCCTTGTGGAACAAGTTGTGTGGACATTTAAGCCCACATTCAATTTGTATGTGTAGATTTGTGGACTAGTTTTGATTTGTAAAGATTGCCTTGTGGAACAAGTTGTGTGGACATTTAAGCCTACATTCAATTTGTATGTGTAGATTTATGGACAAGTTTTGATTTGTAGAGATTGCCTTGTGGAACAAGTTGTGTGGACATTTAATCCTAAATTCAATTTGTATGTGTAGATTTATGGACCAGTTTTGATTTGTAAAGGTTGCCTTGTGGAACAAGTTGTGTGGACATTTAAGCCTACATTCAATTTGTAAGTGTAGATTTATGGACAAGTTTTGATTTGTAGAGATTGCCTTGTGGAACAAGTTGTGTGGACATTTAAGCCTAAATTCAATTTGTATGTGTAGATTTATGGACTAGTTTTGATTTGTAAAGATTGCCTTGTGGAACAAGTTGTGTGGATATTTAAGCCTACATTCAATTTGTATGTGTAGATTTATGGACTAGTTTTGATTTGCAAAGATTGCCTTGTGAAACAAGTTGTGTGGACATTTAAGCCTAAATTCAATTTATATGTGTAGATTTATGGACTAGTTTTGATTTGCAAAGATTGCCTTGTGGAACAAGTTGTGTGGACATTTAAGCCTACATTCAATTTGTATGTGTAGATTTATGGACTAGTTTTGATTTGTAAAGATTGCCTTGTGGAACAAGTTGTGTGGACATTTAAGCCTACATTCAATTTGTATGTGTAGATTTATGGACTAGTTTTGATTTGCAAAGATTGCCTTGTGAAACAAGTTGTGTGGACATTTAAGCCTAAATTCAATTTGTATGTGTAGATTTATGGACTAGTTTTGATTTGTAAAGATTGCCTTGTGGAACAAGTTGTGTGGACATTTAAGCCTAAATTCAATTTGTATGTGTAGATTTATGGACTAGTTTTGATTTGTAAAGATTGCCTTGTGAAACAAGTTGTGCGGACATTTAAGCCTACATTCAATTTGTATGTGTAGATTTATGGACAAGTTTTGATTCGTAGAGATTGCCTTGTGGAACAAGTTGTGTGGACATTTAAGCCTACATTCAATTTGTATGTGTAGATTTATGGACTAGTTTTGATTTGTAACGATTGCCTTGTGAAACAAGTTGTGTGGACATTTAAGCCTACATTCAATTTGTATATGTGTGGATTTATGGACAAGTTTTGATTTGTAAAGATTGCCCTGTGAAACAAGTTGTGCGGACATTTAAGCCTACATTCAATTTGTATGTGTAGATTTATGGACAAGTTTTGATTCGTAGAGATTGCCTTGTGGAACAAGTTGTGTGGACATTTAAGCCTACATTCAATTTGTATGTGTAGATTTATGGACTAGTTCTGATTTGTAAAGATTGCCTTGAGGAACAAGTTGTGTGGACATTTAAGCCTAAATTCAATTTGTATGTGTAGATTTATGGACTAGTTTTGATTTGTAAAGATTGCCTTGTGGAACAAGTTGTGTGGACATTTAAGCCTACATTCAATTTGTATGTGTAGATTTATGGACTAGTTTTGATTGGTAAAGATTGCCTTGTGGAACAAGTTGTGTGGACATTTAAGCCTACATTCAATTTGTATGTGTAGATTTATGGACTAGTTTTGATTTGTAAAGATTGCCTTGTGGAACAAGTTGTGTGGACATTTAAGCCTACATTCAATTTGTATGTGTAGATTTATGGACTAGTTTTGATTTGTAAACATTGCCTTGTGGAACAAGTTGTGTGGACATTTAAGCCTACATTCAATTTGTATGTGTAGATTTATGGACTAGTTTTGATTTGTAAAGATTGCCTTGTGGAACAAGTTGTGTGGACATTTAAGCCTAAATTCAATTTGTATGTGTAGATTTATGGACTAGTTTTGATTTGTAAAGATTGCCTTGTGAAACAAGTTGTGTGGACATTTAAGCCTAAATTCAATTTGTATGTGTAGATTTATGGACAAGTTTTGATTTGTAAAGATTGCCTTGTGGAACAAGTTGTGTGGACATTTAAGCCTACATTCAATTTGTATGTGTAGATTTATGGATTAGTTTTGATTTGTAAAGATTGCCTTGTGGAACAAGTTGTGTGAACATTTAAGCCGACATTCAATTTGTATGTGTAGATTTATTTATGGACAAGTTTTGATTTGTAGAGATTGCCCTGTGGAACAAGTTGTGTGAACATTTAAGCCTACATTCAATTTGTATGTGTAGATTTATGGACTAGTTTTGATTTGTAAAGATTGCCTTGTGGAACAAGTTGTGTGGACATTTAAGCCCACATTCAATTTGTATGTGTAGATTTGTGGACTAGTTTTGATTTGTAAAGATTGCCTTGTGGAACAAGTTGTGTGGACATTTAAGCCTACATTCAATTTGTATGTGTAGATTTAAGGACAAGTTTTGATTTGTAGAGATTGCCTTGTGGAACAAGTTGTGTGGACATTTAATCCTAAATTCAATTTGTATGTGTAGATTTATGGACCAGTTTTGATTTGTAAAGGTTGCCTTGTGGAACAAGTTGTGTGGACATTTAAGCCTACATTCAATTTGTATGTGTAGATTTATGGACAAGTTTTGATTTGTAGAGATTGCCTTGTGGAACAAGTTGTGTGGACATTTAAGCCTAAATTCAATTTGTATGTGTAGATTTATGGACTAGTTTTGATTTGTAAAGATTGCCTTGTGGAACAAGTTGTGTGGATATTTAAGCCTACATTCAATTTGTATGTGTAGATTTATGGACTAGTTTTGATTTGCAAAGATTGCCTTGTGAAACAAGTTGTGTGGACATTTAAGCCTAAATTCAATTTGTATGTGTAGATTTATGGACTAGTTTTGATTTGCAAAGATTGCCTTGTGGAACAAGTTGTGTGGACATTTAAGCCTACATTCAATTTGTATGTGTAGATTTATGGACTAGTTTTGATTTGTAAAGATTGCCTTGTGGAACAAGTTGTGTGGACATTTAAGCCTACATTCAATTTGTATGTGTAGATTTATGGACTAGTTTTGATTTGCAAAGATTGCCTTGTGAAACAAGTTGTGTGGACATTTAAGCCTAAATTCAATTTGTATGTGTAGATTTATGGACTAGTTTTGATTTGTAAAGATTGCCTTGTGGAACAAGTTGTGTGGACATTTAAGCCTAAATTCAATTTGTATGTGTAGATTTATGGACTAGTTTTGATTTGTAAAGATTGCCTTGTGAAACAAGTTGTGCGGACATTTAAGCCTACATTCAATTTGTATGTGTAGATTTATGGACAAGTTTTGATTCGTAGAGATTGCCTTGTGGAACAAGTTGTGTGGACATTTAAGCCTACATTCAATTTGTATGTGTAGATTTATGGACTAGTTTTGATTTGTAAAGATTGCCTTGTGAAACAAGTTGTGTGGACATTTAAGCCTACATTCAATTTGTATATGTGTGGATTTATGGACAAGTTTTGATTTGTAAAGATTGCCCTGTGAAACAAGTTGTGCGGACATTTAAGCCTACATTCAATTTGTATGTGTAGATTTATGGACAAGTTTTGATTCGTAGAGATTGCCTTGTGGAACAAGTTGTGTGGACATTTAAGCCTACATTCAATTTGTATGTGTAGATTTATGGACTGGTTCTGATTTGTAAAGATTGCCTTGAGGAACAAGTTGTGTGGACATTTAAGCCTAAATTCAATTTGTATGTGTAGATTTATGGACTAGTTTTGATTTGTAAAGATTGCCTTGTGGAACAAGTTGTGTGGACATTTAAGCCTACATTCAATTTGTATGTGTAGATTTATGGACTAGTTTTGATTGGTAAAGATTGCCTTGTGGAACAAGTTGTGTGGACATTTAAGCCCACATTCAATTTGTATGTGTAGATTTGTGGACTAGTTTTGATTTGTAAAGATTGCCTTGTGGAACAAGTTGTGTGAACATTTAAGCCGACATTCAATTTGTATGTGTAGATTTATTTATGGACAAGTTTTGATTTGTAGAGATTGCCCTGTGGAACAAGTTGTGTGAACATTTAAGCCTACATTCAATTTGTATGTGTAGATTTATGGACTAGTTTTGATTTGTAAAGATTGCCTTGTGGAACAAGTTGTGTGGACATTTAAGCCCACATTCAATTTGTATGTGTAGATTTGTGGACTAGTTTTGATTTGTAAAGATTGCCTTGTGGAACAAGTTGTGTGGACATTTAAGCCTACATTCAATTTGTATGTGTAGATTTATGGATTAGTTTTGATTTGTAAAGATTGCCTTGTGGAACAAGTTGTGTGAACATTTAAGCCGACATTCAATTTGTATGTGTAGATTTATTTATGGACAAGTTTTGATTTGTAGAGATTGCCCTGTGGAACAAGTTGTGTGAACATTTAAGCCTACATTCAATTTGTATGTGTAGATTTATGGACTAGTTTTGATTTGTAAAGATTGCCTTGTGGAACAAGTTGTGTGGACATTTAAGCCCACATTCAATTTGTATGTGTAGATTTGTGGACTAGTTTTGATTTGTAAAGATTGCCTTGTGGAACAAGTTGTGTGGACATTTAAGCCTACATTCAATTTGTATGTGTAGATTTAAGGACAAGTTTTGATTTGTAGAGATTGCCTTGTGGAACAAGTTGTGTGGACATTTAATCCTAAATTCAATTTGTATGTGTAGATTTATGGACCAGTTTTGATTTGTAAAGGTTGCCTTGTGGAACAAGTTGTGTGGACATTTAAGCCTACATTCAATTTGTATGTGTAGATTTATGGACAAGTTTTGATTTGTAGAGATTGCCTTGTGGAACAAGTTGTGTGGACATTTAAGCCTAAATTCAATTTGTATGTGTAGATTTATGGACTAGTTTTGATTTGTAAAGATTGCCTTGTGGAACAAGTTGTGTGGATATTTAAGCCTACATTCAATTTGTATGTGTAGATTTATGGACTAGTTTTGATTTGCAAAGATTGCCTTGTGAAACAAGTTGTGTGGACATTTAAGCCTAAATTCAATTTGTATGTGTAGATTTATGGACTAGTTTTGATTTGCAAAGATTGCCTTGTGGAACAAGTTGTGTGGACATTTAAGCCTACATTCAATTTGTATGTGTAGATTTATGGACTAGTTTTGATTTGTAAAGATTGCCTTGTGGAACAAGTTGTGTGGACATTTAAGCCTACATTCAATTTGTATGTGTAGATTTATGGACTAGTTTTGATTTGCAAAGATTGCCTTGTGAAACAAGTTGTGTGGACATTTAAGCCTAAATTCAATTTGTATGTGTAGATTTATGGACTAGTTTTGATTTGTAAAGATTGCCTTGTGGAACAAGTTGTGTGGACATTTAAGCCTAAATTCAATTTGTATGTGTAGATTTATGGACTAGTTTTGATTTGTAAAGATTGCCTTGTGAAACAAGTTGTGCGGACATTTAAGCCTACATTCAATTTGTATGTGTAGATTTATGGACAAGTTTTGATTCGTAGAGATTGCCTTGTGGAACAAGTTGTGTGGACATTTAAGCCTACATTCAATTTGTATGTGTAGATTTATGGACTAGTTTTGATTTGTAAAGATTGCCTTGTGAAACAAGTTGTGTGGACATTTAAGCCTACATTCAATTTGTATATGTGTGGATTTATGGACAAGTTTTGATTTGTAAAGATTGCCCTGTGAAACAAGTTGTGCGGACATTTAAGCCTACATTCAATTTGTATGTGTAGATTTATGGACAAGTTTTGATTCGTAGAGATTGCCTTGTGGAACAAGTTGTGTGGACATTTAAGCCTACATTCAATTTGTATGTGTAGATTTATGGACTGGTTCTGATTTGTAAAGATTGCCTTGAGGAACAAGTTGTGTGGACATTTAAGCCTAAATTCAATTTGTATGTGTAGATTTATGGACTAGTTTTGATTTGTAAAGATTGCCTTGTGGAACAAGTTGTGTGGACATTTAAGCCTACATTCAATTTGTATGTGTAGATTTATGGACTAGTTTTGATTGGTAAAGATTGCCTTGTGGAACAAGTTGTGTGGACATTTAAGCCCACATTCAATTTGTATGTGTAGATTTGTGGACTAGTTTTGATTTGTAAAGATTGCCTTGTGGAACAAGTTGTGTGAACATTTAAGCCGACATTCAATTTGTATGTGTAGATTTATTTATGGACAAGTTTTGATTTGTAGAGATTGCCCTGTGGAACAAGTTGTGTGAACATTTAAGCCTACATTCAATTTGTATGTGTAGATTTATGGACTAGTTTTGATTTGTAAAGATTGCCTTGTGGAACAAGTTGTGTGGACATTTAAGCCCACATTCAATTTGTATGTGTAGATTTGTGGACTAGTTTTGATTTGTAAAGATTGCCTTGTGGAACAAGTTGTGTGGACATTTAAGCCTACATTCAATTTGTATGTGTAGATTTAAGGACAAGTTTTGATTTGTAGAGATTGCCTTGTGGAACAAGTTGTGTGGACATTTAATCCTAAATTCAATTTGTATGTGTAGATTTATGGACCAGTTTTGATTTGTAAAGGTTGCCTTGTGGAACAAGTTGTGTGGACATTTAAGCCTACATTCAATTTGTATGTGTAGATTTATGGACAAGTTTTGATTTGTAGAGATTGCCTTGTGGAACAAGTTGTGTGGACATTTAAGCCTAAATTCAATTTGTATGTGTAGATTTATGGACTAGTTTTGATTTGTAAAGATTGCCTTGTGGAACAAGTTGTGTGGATATTTAAGCCTACATTCAATTTGTATGTGTAGATTTATGGACTAGTTTTGATTTGCAAAGATTGCCTTGTGAAACAAGTTGTGTGGACATTTAAGCCTAAATTCAATTTGTATGTGTAGATTTATGGACTAGTTTTGATTTGCAAAGATTGCCTTGTGGAACAAGTTGTGTGGACATTTAAGCCTACATTCAATTTGTATGTGTAGATTTATGGACTAGTTTTGATTTGTAAAGATTGCCTTGTGGAACAAGTTGTGTGGACATTTAAGCCTACATTCAATTTGTATGTGTAGATTTATGGACTAGTTTTGATTTGCAAAGATTGCCTTGTGAAACAAGTTGTGTGGACATTTAAGCCTAAATTCAATTTGTATGTGTAGATTTATGGACTAGTTTTGATTTGTAAAGATTGCCTTGTGGAACAAGTTGTGTGGACATTTAAGCCTAAATTCAATTTGTATGTGTAGATTTATGGACTAGTTTTGATTTGTAAAGATTGCCTTGTGAAACAAGTTGTGCGGACATTTAAGCCTACATTCAATTTGTATGTGTAGATTTATGGACAAGTTTTGATTCGTAGAGATTGCCTTGTGGAACAAGTTGTGTGGACATTTAAGCCTACATTCAATTTGTATGTGTAGATTTATGGACTAGTTTTGATTTGTAAAGATTGCCTTGTGAAACAAGTTGTGTGGACATTTAAGCCTACATTCAATTTGTATATGTGTGGATTTATGGACAAGTTTTGATTTGTAAAGATTGCCCTGTGAAACAAGTTGTGCGGACATTTAAGCCTACATTCAATTTGTATGTGTAGATTTATGGACAAGTTTTGATTCGTAGAGATTGCCTTGTGGAACAAGTTGTGTGGACATTTAAGCCTACATTCAATTTGTATGTGTAGATTTATGGACTGGTTCTGATTTGTAAAGATTGCCTTGAGGAACAAGTTGTGTGGACATTTAAGCCTAAATTCAATTTGTATGTGTAGATTTATGGACTAGTTTTGATTTGTAAAGATTGCCTTGTGGAACAAGTTGTGTGGACATTTAAGCCTACATTCAATTTGTATGTGTAGATTTATGGACTAGTTTTGATTGGTAAAGATTGCCTTGTGGAACAAGTTGTGTGGACATTTAAGCCTACATTCAATTTGTATGTGTAGATTTATGGACTAGTTTTGATTTGTAAAGATTGCCTTGTGGAACAAGTTGTGTGGACATTTTAAGCCTACATTCAATTTGTATGTGTAGATTTATGGACTAGTTTTGATTTGTAAACATTGCCTTGTGGAACAAGTTGTGTGGACATTTAAGCCTACATTCAATTTGTATGTGTAGATTTATGGACTAGTTTTGATTTACATTTAAGCCTAAATTCAATTTGTATATGTGTGGATTTATGGACTAGTTTTGATTTGTAGAGATTGCCTTGTGGAACAAGTTGTGTGGACATTTAAGCCTCAATTCAATTTGTATGTGTAGATTTATGGACTAGTTTTGATTTGTAAAGATTGCCTTGTGAAACAAGTTGTGTGGACATTTAAGCCTAAATTCAATTTGTATATGTGTGGATTTATGGACTAGTTTTGATTTGTAAAGATTGCCTTGTGGAACAAGTTGTGTGGACATTTAAGCCTACATTCAATTTGTATGTGTAGATTTATGGACTAGTTTTGATTTGTAAAGATTGCCTTGTGGAACAAGTTGCGTGGACATTTAAGCCTAAATTCAATTTGTATGTGTAGATTTATGGACTAGTTTTGATTTGTAAAGATTGCCTTGTGAAACAAGTTGTGTGGACATTTAAGCCTAAATTCAATTTGTATGTGTAGATTTATGGACAAGTTTTGATTTGTAAAGATTGCCTTGTGGAACAAGTTGTGTGGACATTTAAGCCTACATTCAATTTGTATGTGTAGATTTATGGACTAGTTTTGATTTGTAAAGATTGCCTTGTGGAACAAGTTGTGTGGACATTTAAGCCGACATTCAATTTGTATGTGTAGATTTATTTATGGACAAGTTTTGATTTGTAGAGATTGCCCTGTGGAACAAGTTGTGTGGACATTTAAGCCTACATTCAATTTGTATGTGTAGATTTATGGACTAGTTTTGATTTGTAAAGATTGCCTTGTGGAACAAGTTGTGTGGACATTTAAGCCCACATTCAATTTGTATGTGTAGATTTGTGGACTAGTTTTGATTTGTAAAGATTGCCTTGTGGAACAAGTTGTGTGGACATTTAAGCCTACATTCAATTTGTATGTGTAGATTTATGGACTAGTTTTGATTTGTAAAGATTGCCTTGTGGAACAAGTTGTGTGGACATTTAAGCCTAAATTCAATTTGTATGTGTAGATTTATGGACTAGTTTTGATTTGTAAAGATTGCCTTGTGAAACAAGTTGTGTGGACATTTAAGCCTAAATTCAATTTGTATGTGTAGATTTATGGACAAGTTTTGATTTGTAAAGATTGCCTTGTGGAACAAGTTGTGTGGACATTTAAGCCTACATTCAATTTGTATGTGTAGATTTATGGACTAGTTTTGATTTGTAAAGATTGCCTTGTGGAACAAGTTGTGTGGACATTTAAGCCCACATTCAATTTGTATGTGTAGATTTGTGGACTAGTTTTGATTTGTAAAGATTGCCTTGTGGAACAAGTTGTGTGGACATTTAAGCCTACATTCAATTTGTATGTGTAGATTTATGGACAAGTTTTGATTTGTAGAGATTGCCTTGTGGAACAAGTTGTGTGGACATTTAATCCTAAATTCAATTTGTATGTGTAGATTTATGGACCAGTTTTGATTTGTAAAGGTTGCCTTGTGGAACAAGTTGTGTGGACATTTAAGCCTACATTCAATTTGTATGTGTAGATTTATGGACAAGTTTTGATTTGTAGAGATTGCCTTGTGGAACAAGTTGTGTGGACATTTAAGCCTAAATTCAATTTGTATGTGTAGATTTATGGACTAGTTTTGATTTGTAAAGATTGCCTTGTGGAACAAGTTGTGTGGATATTTAAGCCTACATTCAATTTGTATGTGTAGATTTATGGACTAGTTTTGATTTGCAAAGATTGCCTTGTGAAACAAGTTGTGTGGACATTTAAGCTTAAATTCAATTTGTATGTGTAGATTTATGGACTAGTTTTGATTTGCAAAGATTGCCTTGTGGAACAAGTTGTGTGGACATTTAAGCCTACATTCAATTTGTATGTGTAGATTTATGGACTAGTTTTGATTTGTAAAGATTGCCTTGTGGAACAAGTTGTGTGGACATTTAAGCCTACATTCAATTTGTATGTGTAGATTTATGGACTAGTTTTGATTTGCAAAGATTGCCTTGTGAAACAAGTTGTGTGGACATTTAAGCCTAAATTCAATTTGTATGTGTAGATTTATGGACTAGTTTTGATTTGTAAAGATTGCCTTGTGGAACAAGTTGTGTGGACATTTAAGCCTAAATTCAATTTGTATGTGTAGATTTATGGACTAGTTTTGATTTGTAAAGATTGCCTTGTGAAACAAGTTGTGCGGACATTTAAGCCTACATTCAATTTGTATGTGTAGATTTATGGACAAGTTTTGATTCGTAGAGATTGCCTTGTGGAACAAGTTGTGTGGACATTTAAGCCTACATTCAATTTGTATGTGTAGATTTATGGACTAGTTTTGATTTGTAAAGATTGCCTTGTGAAACAAGTTGTGTGGACATTTAAGCCTACATTCAATTTGTATATGTGTGGATTTATGGACAAGTTTTGATTTGTAAAGATTGCCCTGTGAAACAAGTTGTGTGGACATTTAAGCCTACATTCAATTTGTATGTGTAGATTTATGGACAAGTTTTGATTTGTAGAGATTGCCTTATGGATCAAGTTGTGTGGACATTTTCAGTCAATCTGTCTGTGTAGAAATATATTTGTATGGACAAGTTTTGATTTGTAGAGATTGCCTTATGGATCAAGTTGTGTGGACATTTCCAGTCAATCTGTCCATGTAGAAATATATTTTTTTATGGACAAGTTTTAATTTGTAGAGATTGCTTTATGGATCAAGTTGTGTGGACATTTCCAGTCAATGTCCATGTAGAAATATATATTTTATGGATAAGTTTTAATTTGTAGAGATATTGCCTTGTGGATCTATCTGCATTTTCACAATGTGTATAGTTTTAGTTTAATGTATGGATTGCAACTAATATATAGTCTGTTTTTGTTTCCTTTTAGTTATAATCTTCAGCAAACATGCCCAAACGAAAATCCAAGGTGAGTATATTAACAATCACTAACAATCAATTAAGTTATGCTACAATTATACAGCTTGAAATCCTAATGTCATAACTATGGCACATGTAAAAAAAATCACAATCTGGTTATTGCTAAAAAATCAGTTTGTTTTCATTTATTGAAGATGAACTATATTAAATACCGGGTACCTATTGTTCATTGCATAGAATGAAGAATACAATGAACCTGGACATTTCAACGCTAGGACACTGAAATTGATGACATGGTCAATCTGTGCACAATATCTTTTGAACCGGGCACAATTTGTTGTGATCACCCTGTATTGTACCTGTTATAGGTCTCTATATTTACCAATTGACCTAGTTTTTACACCAGCTTTGTAATGCTTTATTGCTTGCTTATAGTACAAACAGTTTTCCCATCTACATGTAGGATGGAGCATTGAAGGTTAAACTAGAACTGTATTGCGTCCTTGGAAGGACACGTATTATGTTAGCCGAAGTGACCTTTGACCCTTGTCTATGAACATCCTGTAAGTGATTCCACTGACCATGTATGGATGGTGCTCCTGGTCCTGGATCTTTATTTGTAAAACAAGTAGCATTTTTAGTGGTAGTAGTGAAATAAGACATTTTGACCTCTAGTGACCTTTTCCTGACCTTTGACCCGAAATATGTGATTGACTTTTGTTCTTGTCTCGTCAATCCACATAAGATGCAACAAACCCCATCAAAATCGGACCATGTTTAGTTTTTTTGCCCTGTAAAATTCAATGACCTCTAATGACCTTTCTGTGACCTTTGACCCTTATCGCCACAGACAATATATGAAGCATGGTTAAGCAATCCCACTGACCAATTTTGGTGGTCCTGGGTCTTTATTTGTAAAACAAGTAGTATTTTTAGTGGTAGTAGTGAAATAGGACATTTTGACCTCTAGTGACCTTTTCCTGACCTTTGACCCGAAATATGTGTTTGACTTTTGTTCTTGTCTCGTCAATCCACATAAGATGCAACAAACCCCATCAAAATCGGACCATGTTTAGGTTTTTTGCCCTGTAAACTTCAATGACCTCTAATGACCTTTCTGTGACCTTTGACCCTTATCGCCAATGACAATCTATGGAGCATGGTTAAACAATCCCACTGACCAATTTTGGTGGTCCTGGGTCTTTATTTGTAAAACAAGTAGTATTTTTAGTGAAATTGACCTTTTGACCTCTTGTGACTTTCTTGACCTCTGATAAAAAACTTGTAATTGACTTTTCGCTTTGTTTGGTCAAAACACATATGATTACCAAATTTGGTGAAAATCGGTCCATGTCTTCATTTTTTCACGTGTAAAGTTCAATGACCTCTCGTGACCTCTATGTGACACGTGACAATTTGTGCTTGGTAACCTGAGTAGTGGTGCACCAAAGGAAATTTATGACCAAAGTTGGTTGTCATAGGTCATGTGGTTACTGAGTACCAGGTCAAATGACAGAAGAAAGAAAGAACTAGAGCTAAATTGTCATCGGAGATGACGAACCTTAGTCGAAAGACATTTGACCTCTAATGACCTTTGTGTAACATTTGACCCTTATCCCTGAACATCCTATATGTAGCATGGTTCAGTGATTCTACTGACCAAGTGTGATGGTTCTGGGTCTTAATTTGTTAAACAAGTAGCATTTTAAGTGATAATGACCGTTTAACCTCTTTAGACCTCTAGTAACCTTTCTAGACCTCTGACAAAAAACTTGTAATTGACTTTTCGCTTCCTCTCGTCTAAACACATATGATTACCAAATTTGGTGAAAATCGGACAATGTCTTAATTTTTGCATGTGTAAAGTTCAATGACCTCTAATGACCTTTGTGTAACGTTTGACCCTTATCCCTGAGCACCCTATATGTAGCATGGTTCAGTGATTCTACTGACCAAGTGTGATGGTTCTGGGTCTTAATTTGTAAAACAAGTAGTACTTTAAAGGTTGTTATTATGATCACTTTTGGATACATCGATCGAAATAGAGTTTTTGGTATCAGATGAAAGCCCATATTTTTCTCATTACGCCTGTGAAATTTTACGTGCAACAGATGTTACTTGTAAAAGTTATAAGCGAAAACGTAGCGAAAGTTTGGTAACCACAAAGTTCACCATGTTTGAGTCTATGGACAGATTTAATGTGAACTTTGACATCTCAAATTAGAACCGCTTAATAATATTAGCTCAAACTTCAGAATTAGACTGTTCTAATGATGACTGTTCATATAGAATAGAAAAGAAAATGTATTAGATCGGATCAAAAATCATAATATGCCCCTTTAAGTGATGATGACCGTTTGACCTCTAGTAACCTTTCTATACCTCTGACAAGAAACTTGTAATTGACTTTTCGCTTTGTCTCGTCTAAACACATATGATTACCAAATTTGGTGAAAATCGGACCTAATAACCTTTGTGTAACGTTTGACCCTTATCCCTGAGCACCCTATATGTAGCATGGTTAAGTGATTCTACTGACCAAGTGTGATGGTTCTGGGTCTCAATTTGTAAAACAAGTAGCATTTTAAGTGAAAATAACCTTTTGACCTCTTGTGACCTTTCGTGACCTCTGACAAAAAAACTTGTCATTGACTTTCGCTTTGTCTTGTCAAAACACATATGATTACAAAATTTGGTGAAAATCGGACCATGTCTTAATTTTTTTACGTGTAAAGTTCAATGACCTCTAGTGACCTCTGTGTGACATATGACAATTTGTGCTTGGTAACCTGAGTAGTGGTGCACCAAAGGATACTTCTGACAAAGTTTGGTCAAAATCGGTCATTTGGTTACGGAGCTAGAGGTCTGAGATCAGAAAGAAAGAAACCGTCCGAATACAGGACCTTAGTCGTTTACACGACTAAGGTAAAAAAAACCGCGTGAAATACAGTATATTAGCCGGAAAACCGGCTAACATAACAAAATTGAAAATTGAAAATACCGTACTTGTAAAAATATGTTTATTGTATCAGTGTTTGACAGAAAACTTTAAAATTATGATATGTATAGTGTATAAAATTCAAGTTCAAAATGGTTTTCATTTTGTTTTAAATCTTAAAATCTTTTCTCACAACATCATAGATTTCTTCATTTCAGCTGGGGTTGTTGTTAATTATACATACATGTATGGAAATGTAATGGTAATGTTCTCTTCTAAATTGTTTTATATATAGCTGTCACCTAGTACAACAAGAAGATCAAAGCGAGTATGCAAAAAGGTATTGTTTTTTATTGTATGGTAAATTTCATTTTGTCATAGTAATTAGAATGCCTGGGGGGGGGGGGACACTCAGATATTTGTTGGGTAGGGGTGTGCCGCCGAGGAATTTGAGATAGGAACCATACAAAAACCACTAAATGCTTTCATACCAGTCGAAAAGACATGCCCATGTACTGGTAAAAAATCAAAATGGGGACCCATAGCAATACCTATTGCGTAGCGCCCAGCACACAATGTAAAAACCACCATAGCAATAACACGCACGGCATATCGGCGAACTTTCGAGACTTTTTAAAAGGCTAGGCATATCATTAGCGTAATACCCCGTATCAGTAGACTCGAGTCAAGTCTCTGATAAACTTGTTCAATTGTAATACCCTCGTAAAAATAGACTTCCTCAAGATTGGAGGTTTTCCACGTGTATTTGATGTTGTTAAGTATGGCATTATTATTTTACGTTGAAGATTTGTGACCCATTGGGATACCAACATGTGTAAAAGGGCCATTGGAATACCAAACGCCCGAAAATGCGACCCATGTTTGCGGCACATCCCCGTAAGCACATTTCCACTAAGTACCCCCCTGGGTTAGAATGAACTCAGTGTTACAGTTTTCTGACATGGTCATTTGTCTTGAACACACCCTCAATCCATCAACTGTAACAAAGCTAGAGCTACATTGTAGGTTGATGGTATATTTCGGGCAGAAATAATACAATTATATAGATATCAAGAAAAAACCCCATAACATTAAAGGGATTTTCAGAGATGTCAAAGCCAAATAATTTTCTTTATATCCACTTTTAAATGACGATAAACATAATAAAAACCTTTTGGTGAATTTCATAGTTTAAAACCATGGCAATACCCGAAATATTCAGGGTTTTATCTTCCGAAGACCGAGCTACGGCAATACACACTAGTTATTTATAACCGGGTGGGGTCAAGGTCAATGCGGTCAAAGTTAGGCATTGGTATATGACTTGGGATGGTATAGATTATTTACTCAACCAATAACATAATAATTCACAATGAATCATGTACCCCTATGTTGTGATCACGATTTACGTTTATACCGACGGTTGGCTGATTATCCGTTCAAACATTGGAAATCAATGCCGTTTTGTGATTAAACGGGCACATTTTCTCTATTCCTTTCAGGGTTAAGTTCATACATCTAATACCATTACCAAAATCAAAAAATCTCGGAGGGCGCCTGCCACCCTGTGATCTCTGCATACCCCTTAAAATGATGAAAACACACCTGTCATTTGTTTGAGACTGGGTTTAGTGACGTATGTTAAGTTCATACTGATGAAGTTGGATGCATTATGTACCAGCCATATGGATGGGGGAGTAGGATGGGGACTTTTTTTTCATGAAATTCCTACAAATGGGGTACGTTATTGACCCTGTAATATTATTGTAATAATTATTTGATTGAAAATTAAACCACGTAAGTCACATTGTCGGGCGCATGATGCTAGAGTTCAGAGTGCCATACGCGATCAAAGATCTTTTTTGTTTTTGACACATATTGGTGCTTAAGTTCTGCGCCGATCAAGGCAAACACAGTCTGACATCACTGTTAACTTCAGGGAATAAGACTAAGTATAGGTCCTCTGTGTGCTGTATTGCATAACCAAAATATTCTGTAATTATATACAATTATTCACTACAGACACCTCAAGATGAAGCAGCAGGTTTTCTTGACAAAGACCAGGAGGGTTTAAAAGGCATCTTTATCAATGAAGAAAAAGGTATGAAGGTCATTAGTCAAAAGCCTGGGAGGGAGGGGGGGGGGGGGGCACAAGAGAAAATTATGTTGAGTCATGTACAAATGTATTGATTATCTGGCACTACTCCTTCTTTCTTACAGAATCTCGTTTCCTTTCAAAATACCATCACCACTTCTGAGAGTGGCCTCAGACTTTGATCCTCTTCTGATATGATTCGCTCGAGGATTGTTCACTCCCATGTTACCCATTAGCTAACATTACTAAGACATCTCCAGTTTACTCCTCACAAGATGAAACCATGAATCTAATATTCACAAACTGATAAAATGCATTTGTAAATAGATTATGATTTCTTGTAAATATACAAAATATAATAATTGTAATGTATGTGTTTCAAGAAGTATAATTGAATTGTCCATTCTTATTACAGGACGTGGCGTGGTTGCAACAAAAGAATTCAAGAAGGGAGACTTTTTGCTGGTTTACTGTGGAAAATTGAATGATGGCATACAAAAAACCACTGCAACTGATACCCGTTTTGTATTTTATTTTGTACATCAGGGAAAAAGGCTGTGGTATGTATAACCAATAACATCCAAACTGTTTCATAGCCAGTTTTAAATTGCACTGTGTGGTAATGTTCTTGATATTTTCTTGAAAAGGTTCAGGTTTGTAGAAAATTATGATTGGGATGATTCTTTTGCCAAAACCAAGAAAAAAGATTACTAACCTTGACAGTTTCGAGAGTTATGGCCGACTCTCTTCATCAAACGGATAATCAGCCAACTGTCAGTAACCGATGCCTAACCTTGAAAATGACCGCATTGACCATGACCCCATCCGGTTATAGATAACTAGTGTATATTGCTGTAGCCCCGTTATCGGAGGATAAAACCTTGAATATTTCAGGTATTTCTTGGTTTTAAACTGTGAAATTCACAAGAAGGTTTTTATTTATGTTTATCTTCAATTTAAAAGTGAATTCAAAGAAAATTATTTGGCTTTGACATCACTGAAAATCACTTTAAGGAAGCGATATTGTGATTTTACAATGAAATTAAGAATACAATTGCATGTCATTTAACCCTCTATTTTCTGCAACCCCCGCCCCCTATAATTATTTTGTAAATAAAAGGTCCAATCTTTACCAATTTGGTATCAATCGATAGCTATTGGTTTCCTCTTTCCATTAATACCAAATAAGTACCAACACTTCTACATTTGACGTCACACCAACGTCATAACCACTAAAAAGTTCAGTGAAAATCAGCTTTTAGCCGATTTTCACTGAAAATGAGATTTTGAGTCATAAAACGTATGAATGTGCATTTAGCGATGAAAAAAACCAAGGGATAAAACACTTCAAAACAACATGTACCATTTTGTACTAAAACTCTTTCCCTCATCTCAACATTTATATTTGTGTAGAAATGTACAGGTTTTGTCAGATTGTCAAGAATGCCTTGTGGATAAAAAGTTGTGTGCATATTTTGGTTATTGATCTATGGTGAAATTTATAGACATGTGTCAATTTATTAAGAATGCCTTGTGGATATAAAGTTGTGTGCATATTTTGGTTATTGATCTGTGGTGAAATTTATAGACATGTGTCAATTTATTAAGAATGCCTTGTGGATAAAAAGTTGTGTGCATATTTTGGTTATTGATCTGTGGTGAAATTTATAGACATGTGTCAATTTATTAAGAATGCCTTGTGGATAAAAAGTTGTGTGCATATTTTGGTTATTGATCTGTGGTGAAATTTATAGACATGTGTCAATTTATTAAGAATGCCTTGTGGATAAAAAGTTGTGTGCATATTTTGGTTATTGATCTGTGGGTGAAATTTATAGACATGTGTCAATTTATTAAGAATGCCTTGTGGATAAAAAGTTGTGTGCATATTTTGGTTATCTGTGTAGAAATGTATGGACATGTTTCTCATTAAGAATGCCTTGTGGATAAAAAGTTGAATGCTCATTTTTATATAGATCTGTGTAGAAATTTATGAACATGCTTTCAAGATGGTTTTTTTTCTTCAAGAATGCCTTGTGAATCAAAAGTTAAGTACATATTTCCATTTAGATGTGTAATATTTATTGAAATTATTTTACGGTCTATCCCTTTTCAGCGTTGATGCAACTGAAGATGATAATGGGCGCCTTTGTAGGCTGGTCAATGACGATCACAAGTCACCGAATTGTGTGATGAAGAAAATAACCATTAAAAACAAACCAACACTTTGCTTATATGCATTGAGGGACATACACATTCACCAAGAACTGACTTACGATTATGGTGATCCAACAGCTCCGTGGCGACATCAAAATGTCAATGAAAGCAACCCCCACCTCACCCACCCTAATGGCAATGATAGTGCCTTGGCTGATGGCCACACCAACCCTCATGGCAATGATAGTTACATGGCTGCCCACACCAACCCTCATGGTAATGATAGTGACATGGCTGCCCACACCAACCCTCATGGCAAGGAAAGTGACATGACTGCCCATACCAACCCTCATGGCAAGGATAGTGACATGGCTGCCCACACCAACCCTCATGGTAATGATAGTGACATGGCTGCCCACACCAACCCTCATGGCAAGGAAAGTGACATGGCTGCCCACACCAACCCTCATGGCAAGGATAGTGACATGGCTGCCCACACCAACCCTCATGGCAAGGATAGTGACATGGCTGCCCACACCAACCCTCATGGTAATGATAGTGACATGGCTGCCCACACCAACCCTCATGGCAAGGAAAGTGACATGACTGCCCATACCAACCCTCATGATAGTGACATGGCTGCCCACACCAACCCTCATGGCAAGGATAGTGACATGGCTGCCCACACCAACCCTCATGGCAAGGATAGTGACATGGCTGCCCACACCAACCCTCATGGCATGGAAAGTGACATGACTGCCCACACCAACCCTCATGGTAATGATAGTGACATGGCTGCCCACACCAACCCTCATGGCAAGGATAGTGACATGGCTGCCCACACCAACCCTCATGGCAAGGATAGTGACATGGCTGCCCACGCCAACCCTCATTGCACGGATAGTGACATGGCTGCCCACACCAACCCTCATGGTAATGATAATGACATGGCTGCCCACACCAACTCTCATGGCAAGGATAGTGACATGGCTGCCCACACCAACCCTCATGGCAATGATAGTGCCTTGGCTGATGGCCACACCAACCCTCATGGCAATGATAGTTACGTGGCTGCCCACACCAACCCTCATGGCAAGGAAAGTGACATGACTGCCCACACCAACCCTCATGGCAAGGATAGTGACATGGCTGCCCACACCAACCCTCATGGTAATGATAGTGACATGGCTGCCCACACCAACCCTCATGGCAAGGAAAGTGACATGGCTGCCCACACCAACCCTCATGGCAAGGATAGTGACATGGCTGCCCACACCAACCCTCATGGTAATGATAGTGACATGGCTGCCCACACCAACCCTCATGGCAAAGAAAGTGACATGACTGCCCACACCAACCCTCATGGTAATGATAGTGACATGGCTGCTCACACCAACCCTCATGGCAAGGATAGTGACATGGCTGCCCACACCAACCCTCATGGCAAGGATAGTGACATGGCTGCCCACACCAACCCTCATGGCATGGAAAGTGACATGACTGCCCACATCAACCCTCATGGTAATGATAGTGACATGGCTGCCCACACCAACCCTCATGGCAAGGATAGTGACATGGCTGCCCACACCAACCCTCATGGCAAGGATAGTGACATGGCTGCCCACACCAACCCTCATGGTACTGATAGTGACATGGCTGCCCACACCAACCCTCATGGCAATGATAGTGCATTGGCTGATGACCACACCAACCCTCATGGCAATGATAGTGACATGGCTGCCCACACCAACCCTCATGGCAAGGATAGTGACATGGCTGCCCACACCAATCCTCATGGCACGGATAGTGACATGGCTGCCCACACCAACCCTCATGGTAATGATAGTGACATGGCTGCCCACACCAACCCTCATGGCAAGGAAAGTGACATGACTGCCCATACCAACCCTCATGATAGTGACATGGCTGACATGGCTGACATGGCAAGGATAGTGACATGGCTGCCCACACCAACCCTCATGGCATGGAAAGTGACATGACTGCCCACATCAACCCTCATGGTAATGATAGTGACATGGCTGCCCACACCAACCCTCATGGCAAGGATAGTGACATGGCTGCCCACACCAACCCTCATGGCAAGGATAGTGACATGGCTGCCCACACCAACCCTCATGGTACTGATAGTGACATGGCTGCCCACACCAACCCTCATGGCAATGATAGTGCATTGGCTGATGACCACACCAACCCTCATGGCAATGATAGTGACATGGCTGCCCACACCAACCCTCATGGCAAGGATAGTGACATGGCTGCCCACACCAATCCTCATGGCACGGATAGTGACATGGCTGCCCACACCAACCCTCATGGTAATGATAGTGACATGGCTGCCCACACCAACCCTCATGGCAAGGAAAGTGACATGGCTGCCCACACCAACCCTCATGGCAAGGATAGTGACATGGCTGCCCACACCAACCCTCATGGTAATGATAGTGACATGGCTGCCCACACCAACCCTCATGGCAAAGAAAGTGACATGACTGCCCACACCAACCCTCATGGTAATGATAGTGACATGGCTGCTCACACCAACCCTCATGGCAAGGATAGTGACATGGCTGCCCACACCAACCCTCATGGCAAGGATAGTGACATGGCTGCCCACACCAACCCTCATGGCATGGAAAGTGACATGACTGCCCACATCAACCCTCATGGTAATGATAGTGACATGGCTGCCCACACCAACCCTCATGGCAAGGATAGTGACATGGCTGCCCACACCAACCCTCATGGCAAGGATAGTGACATGGCTGCCCACACCAACCCTCATGGTACTGATAGTGACATGGCTGCCCACACCAACCCTCATGGCAATGATAGTGCATTGGCTGATGACCACACCAACCCTCATGGCAATGATAGTGACATGGCTGCCCACACCAACCCTCATGGCAAGGATAGTGACATGGCTGCCCACACCAACCCTCATGGCATGGAAAGTGACATGACTGCCCACACCAACCCTCATGGTAATGATAGTGACATGGCTGCCCACACCAACCCTCTTGGCAAGGATAGTGACATGGCTGCCCACACCAACCCTCATGGCAAGGATAGTGACATGGCTGCCCACACCAACCCTCATGGTACTGATAGTGACATGGCTGCCCACACCAACCCTCATGGCAATGATAGTGCATTGGCTGATGGCCACACCCACCCTCATGGCAAGGATAGTGACATGGCTGCCCACACCAACCCTCATGGCAAGGATAGTGACATGGCTGCCCACACCAACCCTCATGGCACGGATAGTGACATGGCTGCCCACACCAACCCTCATGGTAATGATAATGACATGGCTGCCCACACCAACTCTCATGGCAAGGATAGTGACATGGCTGCCCACACCAACCCTCATGGCAATGATAGTGCCTTGGCTGATGGCCACACCAACCCTCATGGCAATGATAGTTACGTGGCTGCCCACACCAACCCTCATGGCAAGGAAAGTGACATGACTGCCCACACCAACCCTCATGGCAAGGATAGTGACATGGCTGCCCACACCAACCCTCATGGTAATGATAGTGACATGGCTGCCCACACCAACCCTCATGGCAAGGAAAGTGACATGGCTGCCCACACCAACCCTCATGGCAAGGATAGTGACATGGCTGCCCACACCAACCCTCATGGTAATGATAGTGACATGGCTGCCCACACCAACCCTCATGGCAAGGAAAGTGACATGACTGCCCACACCAACCCTCATGGTAATGATAGTGACATGGCTGCTCACACCAACCCTCATGGCAAGGATAGTGACATGGCTGCCCACACCAACCCTCATGGCAAGGATAGTGACATGGCTGCCCACACCAACCCTCATGGCATGGAAAGTGACATGACTGCCCACATCAACCCTCATGGTAATGATAGTGACATGGCTGCCCACACCAACCCTCATGGCAAGGATAGTGACATGGCTGCCCACACCAACCCTCATGGCAAGGATAGTGACATGGCTGCCCACACCAACCCTCATGGTACTGATAGTGACATGGCTGCCCACACCAACCCTCATGGCAATGATAGTGCATTGGCTGATGACCACACCAACCCTCATGGCAATGATAGTGACATGGCTGCCCACACCAACCCTCATGGCAAGGATAGTGACATGGCTGCCCACACCAATCCTCATGGCACGGATAGTGACATGGCTGCCCACACCAACCCTCATGGTAATGATAATGACATGGCTGCCCACACCAACCCTCATGGCAAGGATAGTGACATGGCTGCCCACACCAACCCTCATGGCAATGATAGTGCCTTGGCTGATGGCCACACCAACCCTCATGGCAATGATAGTTACATGGCTGCCCACACCAACCCTCATGGTAATGATAGTGACATGGCTGCCCACACCAACCCTCATGGCAAGGAAAGTGACATGACTGCCCACACCAACCCTCATGGCAAGGATAGTGACATGGCTGTCCACACCAACCCTCATGGCAAGGATAGTGACATAGCTGCCCACATCAACCCTCATGGTAATGATAGTGACATGGCTGCCCACACCAACCCTCATGGCAAGGATAGTTACATGGCTGCCCACACCAACCCTCATGGCAAGGATAGTGACATGGCTGCCCACACCAACCCTTATGGCAAGGAAAGTGACATGGCTGCCCACACCAACCCTCATGGCAATAATAGTGACATGGCTGCCCAAATCAACCACCCTACCAATGATCATGGCATGGTTGCCCATAGCAACCTCCCTCATGACGATGACTACCCTCTTAGGGAAAATGGCAGCTCGCCAGTTTTTGATGTAGAAAATGCCACCCAAACGCAAGAAACTGATAATGACTTTGCTGCCCAATATTTAGATATTTTATCAGAGGGGGATGGTTTTATCGACGGACAGCCAAATATTGAACCACTACTAGTTAGTATTAGTGATGATGTTGCAGTTACAAGTATAGATACCCCCAGTACCAGCTCAGTAAATGATCTTTTTAACACAATTATGGGTGGACTTGTTGACAATGAGAATATCCCTGAGAGTGACATGGAACTTGACCATCAGGCTCCAGAACCAATCCCAATGCCCCCACGCAATCAAAATTTCAATAGTGATAATTCCAGCCCTATTAGAAATGAGATGAGCAGCGACCAGGATAGTGATGACACCTGGATCGCTAATAGTGACACTAGCTCTAATAATAGCCACACTAAAAGTGATGATGATAACATTGGTCATCCTCATAGCAATGATAGTCACCACTCTCATGACAAGGATAACATCAGTCATCTTCATAGTAATGATAGTAACCACTCTCATGACAAGGATAACATCAGTCATCTTCATAGCAATGATAGTCACCACTCTCATGACAAGGATAACATCAGTCATCTTCATAGCAATGATAGTAACCACTCTCATGACAAGGATAACATCAGTCATCTTCATAGCAATGATAGTAACCACTCTCATGACAAGGATAACATCAGTCATCTTCATAGCAATGATAGTAACCACTCTCATGACAAGGATAACATCAGTCATCTTCATAGCAATGATAGTAACCACTCTCATGACAAGGATAACATCAGTAACCCTCCTGGTAACAGCACAGGCCCTCATGAGAACAGTGCAGAGAGCAGCAGCTCAAAGAATGATGACATCAGCAATCATTATATAAAGTTTTACCAATCCAAAGAAGATGGTAACAGAACATATGATAAAAGCAATGCATGCTTGTTTTGTGGTAAGCTGGTCGAGGTGCTGATAGGACGTCACCATACAGGCAACCACTCAGATAAGCCAGAAGTCGCCAAAATCCTTGCCATCAAGAATGATTCTAAGGAAAATATAACCAGGCGGAAAAAAATGTTTGATTTGCTCAGACATAAGGGGAATTTCTACCACAATGAGAAAACAAGACAAACTGGAAAAGGAGAACTGATACTGTTAAGAAGACCTTCTATTGGCTCAGCATATGATGTAGATGACTATGGGCCATGCCCCCAATGTTTAGGTTATGTAGTTAAAGATGACTTGGCGCGCCATGCAAGGTACCGATGCATAGCTAGAGATATGTTTCATGATGACACCAGCAACCAACTTGCGACCAAGAAAAGTCTACAAATGGAAAGTGATATCCTAATGGGTCATTTTGATGATGCGTGCAGTAGCTTGAAGAAGTTTGTGTTACCCACAATGAATCGGGATGATATCTTTATGGTATTGAAACATGATGCATTGATATTAGAATTTGGAGCACAGGTGTTGCGAAAACAGCAAGAAAGACGGATCTTGGCATCTCAAAAAATGAGGAATGTCGCACGAGTACTTCAAAAACTGAGAGAACTGGACCCAGATATGAAGAGTGCTAGTATGAGTGACTTCCTCAAGCCGAGCAAGTTTGATGTGTGCATTAAAGCGGTTGAAACTGAAGCAGGGCACATGGAAGGAGATGAATTCAGCAATGACGAGCTAGCCAGACCATCATTTGCTATAAAAGCAGGCCATGATTTGGCATGGTTAGCCAGAATTAAGAGAGGAAAGGCCATGCGAGGATATGACCCAAATATAGGATCTACTGATGACGAAATGGAAGCGACCAAGTTCTTAGAACTCCACACATCAGAATGGGGCATCAAAGTCTCTGCAGGAGCAAATTCAACACTTAGTCTACGGAAAAGTCAGAAAGTATTGAGCCTGCCCAAGACTGAAGATTTGAAGAGGTTTTCACATCATATCACAGAACAAATACAGCAGTTATCTACTGCATCTGATGCAGGTGCCTTCAACATGGACTTCAGCAGTTACAGAAGGTTGCAACAATTGACGCTGGTGCGCCTTCTATTATTCAACAAGCGGCGGCCATTAGAAGTATCCAGAATCAAAGTTGATGTACTCAACCGAGCAAAGGATAGAACAGAAATTGATGAATTGATGCAATCTCTGACTTCTCTTGAAAAGAGGTTGAGTAAAACGTTGAAGGTGGTAAAGATCATTGGAAAACGTGGACGAGTCGTACCATTAGTCATCCCAACAGAGTGCCAAACTGCTCTGAATGTTATCATCCAACAGAGAGAGTTATTCATCCCATCTACCAATAATTATGTTTTTGCCAGGAAAACACCGAATACATACATGGTAGCTGGAGAAGTACTTACGAAGTTTCTTACAGAGGTTCAGTTGGATTCACCCAAGGATATAAGGGCAACCAAACTTAGAAAGTACATGGCAACAGTAGCCCAATTGCTCAACCTCAACAACAATGAACTCGAGTGGTTAGCAAGCCACCTCGGGCACAATGTTGACATACACAAGGATTTCTATAGGATCCAAGAATCCCATCTGGAATTGTGCAAGGTGTCAAAACTACTAATTGCAATGGACACAGGCATGGCTGGCAAATGGACAGGGAAGAAGTTGGATGACATCAATATTGCAGGTAAATATTGCAGGCCCTTACCCCTTGATTCCACTTCAGTATTTACGATAGGACACTAAATACTGTGCTTAAATTCTCTGTTTTTGTTTTTTTTGTTTTGTTTTGGCAATTATATTTAGGAAATTCGAGGAGAATTCATGCATGAAAGCACATTGAATGTTTGTCCACATTATTGCACTATTTAACCCTTTGAAGGGGTTTTACAAAATATGAGAGAAGCTAGGGAAATGAGAAGGAAAACAACTGGGGGTGACCGTGGTGGGGTTTGAACCCGGGCCTTCTGTGTGGAAGGCAACTGACGGCTTGGCTCACAGTTCAAGCCAGTGGATGGATGGCGCGGTTAGGGTGAATTTATGACAGTATAAGCAGGCAGAACAGCATTGGAAATATGAAGGACACAAATGGGGCAAACATGGGGCAATGAACGCAGATTATTTTATTTATTTTATCTGTGTACAGATATTGATATGGCTGATGATGATGAGGAAGAGGATGACGATCCTGATGATGATGAAGATAAAGATGAGGATCAACAATCAGGTGTGTACTGCATTGATGTTAGGGCCCGCCCATTATGCTTTGATCACTGGTGTGACACCAAAAAAAAGGGGAGGGAGAAGGCAGTGGGCACTCTTACCCCCTATCCTCCCCCATCAGCATTCATCGGGCTTCCATTTGCGTATGGATCTTTTAATGGATAGAAATATACATACATTATGCAGGTTGTTGATATTGTACATAAACAGCATATAACAGGTTGACGACACTCTACGTGATAAAGTCACACGTGAAACCAGTGGTAGCACAGTCAAAAACGTGATTCCATTCCTGTAACAATTTGTAAACAGAAAAACATCACCTGGTTGTTGTGGGCAGTTTTCAGTTTCACCACACCGTGTTGCAAAGCAGAAGTGTTATCGTTGATTATTTGCCTTTCCTTAATTTTCTACTGAATGCACAGTAATTTTAAGTTAAATGATTGCACCCATGCTACCCACTTAATGCGCAATATAGCAAAAACTATCAATCCAGATCTTTAGTTCAGAACATGTGTTTTATGTCCATTGTTTGCTTCTTTCTTATGAATATCTTGAGTTTTTTTGGTGATCTCTTAGAACAGGGAAATGAAAAGGATTTAAAGATGAGAAATCATCTTTAAGGGTTTTCACTATTATATAGATATAAAACGTTAAAAAGTTTAAGAAAAAAAGTTGAAAAATGAAGACCTTATGTTGGAGAAAAAGTTTGAATGCTAAACATGTTTTTACTTAATTGAATTTGTGTATAAACAGCTACCAACAGCAAGACAGCTACCAACAGCAAGACAGCTACCAACAGCAAGACAGCTACCAACAGCAAGACAGCTACCAACAGCAAGACAGCTACCAACAGCAAGACAGCTACCAACAGTAAGACGGCTACCAACAGCAAGACGGCTACCAACAGCAAGACGGCTACCAACAGCAAGACGGCTACCAACAGCAAGACAGCTACCAACAGCAAGACAGCTACCAACATCAAGACAAAGTCGAATAAGCAAGGTATGACCCACTTTTAATATCTTCATAATAATAATTAGAAATGTCAAATTTGTAAGAACAATCTTCTTTATTATGATAATTAATCTCCTTTATTCACATTGCAATACTTTTCTTGTTGATTTATATCTCATTTCACATATATCCAATTGAGGTGGAGTTTTTCAAGGTAGAAAATTATGATAAACAATTTATGATCCATAAGGTTTCTTTTTTATCAAATACAATATCACACACCTATATTTTTTCTCTTCAGAAAACAGGCAAAAACTACCATGATCCTTAAAGGGTTTGCTGTTATCAAAAACATTTTGAGAAGATTCGTAATCAAACAGATTTCCTGTGCCGATGATACAATGAGATAAACATAGATAAATGTCCAAGTTTAAGTAAAATTATCCCAAATATACTTTATACAATATTACTTCTCTTTACTGGAAATTAGACATGACACCATGAGGCAAGCTGATGAATGGTTACCTCTATTGATCAAAGTCCTACTCAAAATTTGGTTTATCCATTGAATGTAACCCATCAGGAAACATTGGATCATATAGAGCAGTGACCAAAATTAACCAATCATGAATAACATTTTGCACAACGAGTATGTAAGAGGTGAATGTACATAATTGAAAGTATAGGGACGCTGCTATGTGTATCCTTTATGGATTCATATTTGTATCCTTTTGGAGTTATTCAACTCATATACAAGTTGGGGTTGTTGGTTTATTTTCAGAAAATAAATCTGTTAAGTATTCTTGATTCATAGGTTTACTTGGTGATCAGATATATTTCACACACATTTAAGCGTTTTTTTCCTTCGGGAAATATGCATAATAAAGAAATATGTTCCATTAAAGGGGTTTTATGGTCATCAAACATTGTCAGTAAAGTCAATGAAATTGAATTGTAAATTTCATACTTTGTGTGAAATAATTATCAGAAATTTAATTTATCTTTATATAGTGCAGTAAAATTGATACTGATCGAAGATCGATTCACAAAAATGAAAATTCACAGTTCAGGACAGTATTCTGTTCCCGATTAAACTTCATAATGTGTCTTTTTCATTGAATGTAACTTATTCAATGTTGATTCAAGTGTCTGTATATTTCTTGTTATGTGTATAGATCTTTACCAATTTTTTTGTTTTGTTTTTGATACAGCAAACACTCAGTGCTCAATATGTGGCCAGCCGTCGTCAAAAAAACTTTCAGCTGCAGACTGTGAACGTAAACACTACGAGATGATGAAAAAAAGTAGTAAGAAACAGACAGATACAAGTACAGAGAAAAAGATGAACAAAACTACCAAGAAAAAGACAAACAAAAGTACTAAGAAAGTGACAGAACCGGCAAAGAAAAAAGGAAGCAATGGTAAATATTATCTATTAACATTTTCTTATAACATGTTTGTGATGGGTAAAGTTCAATGCATCATTACTGTATATATACATCATATAGAACATGTTCGATTTTTGTTTACCCTTAACTATGTAGTGTAGTGATTCACTTTGAAGGGCATATTAAGATTCATGTTTTTGGTGGGGTTTTTTCCCGAAACATGCATGGCATGCACATACATCCATTTTAATTAAACATTTGATTTTTATAATACTATACTCTTGCATTGTAATGATCTATGTTTATATCTAATGGATATAATTCATTATTGTTCTCTTATCTTTGTCATATTTATTGTTGTGGAAGCTCTCGTCAGGTAGACAAAGCCACTGTTTCAACAGTATTTTGTGTTGATTCCATCACATCTATGAGACATATTTTCCATCACATCTTCCATCAAGTAGTAAAACATATACCTTGTCTGCTTGAGAATGTATACCATGATGTTCAGACATTACATTCCAATGACAATTTAGTTCAGAATCCACCAAATATAATCAAAAAGCCTCATCATTATATGCAGTCCATGCAGCTGCCATCTTACAAGTTACACTATAACTGATTTGAAGATGGCCGTTAACATGATAATCTATTATAGTTCTAATTATACATCAAAATGTATTCCAGCGTTTGAATGTGGAATACATTTTAGGATGACATACAATTTAGGAAGACAAAATAATGTATTCCTTTCATGGAGTACATCACAGGATGACAACAAAATTAGCCGGAATACAAAATATTTGTATCCATATACTGCGGAATACATCAGAAATACATTTGGAATACATCTGGAATACAAAAAATGTATTCCAGTTGGGTAAGGGCAGTGAAAAATAATTTGTTGTGGCATTTGCTGTAAAGGTCTTGACAGCATGATCAAATTGTTTGCATGCATTGACATTTCTCATCTTCTCCTAGAATTTGATAGATAAAATGTATATTTTCTCCCCATTTTCAATATTGTAGTAACACTATGGACATCAGAAGAAACCCAGTGTATATGGAAATACCTGAAGCAGAACATTGTGGATGGTGAAGTACCAAGAAAGGAGGCGTGCGAGAAGTGTATCATAGAGGCATCTCCCGTTCTAAATAAGAGATCATGGAGTTGCGTAAAATACAAAGTGCACAATATCATCCAGGGAATAAAGCGCAAGAAAAAAAGATAGTAAAGTGGAGCTGTCTCACAGAGTGATAACACATTAAAATGTTTATACCAAACATGTTGAGCTGTAAAAAGTGTATCTGTACGAAATTAATCACTTTATCAACTTAGATGCAGATATTAGAAAGTGGCCACTTTGGGTCTATTTTGCACAGTTATTTTGCACAACTATGCTTCTATTAATCCATCATGCCTAGAACTCTGATAGTAAAGCACAGAAGCTCTTGAATTGCAACTTTTGAAAGCTTTTAACAACAAATTATATGGCACATTTATAATTGATAGTACCAAAATGAAAAAAAAAAAAAATTGTATCATAATTGAATGTACAAAGCTGTCCCACCCAGGCATCGCTAAGATACCCTTCAGCTCTTGCTTGTACTTGGGTTTGATTCCCGGCACCGGCAGACCAAGTTTATGTAACATGTTTGGCCTCAAAGAGTGAAACATGTTGTGATTAATAACAAACCAACATTGGTCATGCATATATTCACTACAATAATATGTGGGGTTTATATTAAACTTATGAACTACCAGTAAAATCCAATACAATTTAAAACACATTGGGTGGATACCATATCATTTTTATGCTTATAATGCTTCCAAGAAATTATTAATTTTTTGAAATGAGTGTTGTGTAAAAAAATTATTCTCAATGTTGAAAATGTTAATAGCAGGAATTAAATGTTCCAAATATTAAACCATGTTCAACCGAATGTTAAACCATGTTCAACCAAATGTTAAACCATGTTCAACCAAATTTTAAACCATGTTCATAACAAAATGTTAATCCATGTTCAAAATATTATAATATGTAAAAAGATGAACAAACAACGGGCTCAGACGGAATTGAACCGGTGACCTTCTGATCTCTAGGCAGATGCTCAAACCACTGAACTAAGAGATGAATGCTTATCGAAGCAATCTATAGGTTTTTAGGTAGGAGTGCGAAAGACATCCATCAAACCTAAGACTTGCTTCTATCTCTGTCTCGTAGCGTAGGTCTTTGGTTAGAGCATTTGTCTAGAGATTAGAAGGTTACTGATTCGATGTGGTTTGGTTAGATGTGGACCAATATCCCTCTTATGAAAAGTGTATTGTTTCTTCATCTGAACTATGTATAATCTTGTTAACCCTAACACCTCCAAATACCACGGCATACCCCGCGGAATAATCCTTGTTCCACCCGGCATGAAAGTTTTTCGCGGAAAAAATGGACCCAGGCTATATGCTTTGCGAAGTATACTGAGCATAGCATAGCAGAGGGTCTTGGTGTAGTGGGGAGTTGCTCGGCACGTCTTCAGCAGGTCCGGGGTTCAAATCCCGGGGGCGGCGGATCACGGTTTGGGTGGATTTTGGCCGCGTGGAAAAAAAATTCTGAGAAATTCCTGCCCGGGTGTTAGGGTTAATATGTAATAAGGTTAACAGTATTTTGCTAATGTTCAAAAATGTAAAACTATACATGGTGTATAAAATGGTACATTTGAAGATTGATTTTTTTCACTGATGTAAAGAGCAAAGTCTATCCTTTACACTTTTTCTGTTTTCATTGAATATTCTGAACAAAGTTATGGCCACTTTATAGACGCATGTAAATTTCAATGTGGTCCATTGCAGTGATTGCTGCCATGTCAACCTTTACACCGCTGGTTTGCTAAAATGTTGCCAACATGTTTGACAACATCAAATAGGCCCTTCTCATTAAATTGACTATCTCTGGATAGGCCTCCAAATCAGAAGCATTGTGTTCAGAAATGTGTATATTAGCTAAAATGCAATCAGGATTTATTTTTTCTTATATATCTTCGTATCAAAATGTATCATTTTATACACCCTAATTTGAACAAGTGCTTGATGTTTCAGAACAATTGACTAAAATAACGAGATACAATGTATTTGTTTTATTTGTTTTGGTTATGTTAGGTGCCAAGGTAGTACATGTTGATTCATTAGAATTTTGTGTAGAAAGTAGTTATTTGGAGATAGATATATTGTAAATAGATACAGAATCATGTATTATACAACACCCAAGTAAAGTCTAGTCATTTGATTGGAGGATCTTTATTCACGTGTCATTCATTAAAAGTTCTATGCACGGTGACGTCATTAATCCCATTGAATAGTTATATACCCATTTAGTTCTATTGCACGATGACCGCGTAACACAGTGCGACCGTCGTGTATTCTTTACGTGTCATAGAATACACAATACAAATCGGGTACGAGACCTTATTCGACCGTGCGCAAGCGTACATAACGCACATATGATTCGTGTGTAAATTGTGCACCCAAGCCGCGACGCACATTGACGCGGACACGCACAGGATTACTTTTGCGCGTGGATAAGTACAAGCCTGATAATTTACGCCAGTTTAGTACTGAACAAATTAAAAACGAATGTAAAATTGTGCGGATTTTATTGAATTTACTTAGGTGTTGTATAAAACAAATAATGAATGTTTTTATTCGTGCAATGGAAAGAATATTTTCATTCGGTGAAAGAAATATGTTCCATTCAACTCAGCTCCGCTTCGTTGAATGGAACATTTTCATCTTTCACCTCATGAAATATTCTTACCATTGCACTCATAAACATTCATTATTTGTATAATAATGCTTCAATTTGATGCCTATCAATATAGAGCAAAAGGCATTGAAAGTCAGTTAATAATTTACCTGCCAATGCTAAGTTAAGTTATTTTTCTGCATTGTGTTTCCAGAATACAAATATTATTGATTAGTTAAAGAAAACTATGAGAAAAATGTGTCATTTTCACAGACGAATTGTTAAATATAACATAAAATGTTGCCTGAAATGTAATTTTACACAAAACGGAAGTAGGGCCTGTTCTCAAATGAATAGCAGAAGGTAATTCACTTATGACAAGGGAACAGCAGGCGCAAACTTATATGAATGGGCTTTCATTTGACTTTTGCGTATGTAACACCACTGTTTATAGTTGATTACATTGTATTACTATGTTTTCTATTAGGATAGTTTATTTGTATTATGAAAGTTTTCAAAAGTCCACTGAATCACAGAAACTACAAATTCATAAGTAAACTTATAATTGTTGTAAATGTTCAGCTGGGCAATTTGTTTTAATTGTGATGTGCTACATTAGGCGCATCATAATAAAAAGATAAAGGAGTGTTTTCATAAATACTTTAGTGGACATCTACCTTCATCCAGTATTCCTCCAAAATGATAAATATAAAAAACTGTTATTTATAGTTGAGTGATTTTGACTGCCCTTCAGCTGTGATAAGATATCCAGGCGCGGATACAGGGGGGGGGGGGCGGAGGGGGCGGGCGCCCCCCGTAAAATTTGCACACAAAAAAAAAAAAGAGAGAGAGAGAGGGGGGGGGGGGGATGAGGGGGAGAAAAGAGAAGAGGAAAAAAGGCAAAAAGTATGCATCAAATCGAGCCATTTATGCATCAATTTCAAAAATTTCTTCAACAAATGAGGGGGCACATCCCCCCTCATACTCCCCCCTGCCTCAAAAAAAAAAAAAAAAAAAGAGAGAGGGGGGGGGGGTGAGGGGAGAAAAGAGAAGAGGAAAAAAGGCAAAAAGTATGCATCAAATCGAGCCATTTATGCATCAATTTCAAAAATTTCTTCAACAAATGAGGGGGGCACATCCCCCATCATACTCCCCCCTTGGCGCTATCGCGCCATTCTGCCCCCCGTACAAATGCATTCCCGGATCCGCGGCTGATATCATTGGTGTAAATACTGCTGTTACTCTTCCTTGTCATTTTTTTATAGGTAAAACATTTACTGCATTCAGATTCAGATGCCAGTTTTCAGAATATGTTTGCTCAGAAAAGGTTCTGTACAAATAGTATAGGCAGTAGGCACAGTTAAGTTTTCAGGAAATTTTCACAAATTCCAGGATTTTTTTACTACACTGACCGGCATCTCTGGAAATACATGCACCACAGGACTAGCACAGGATAAGGTTTTGGAAGTCAGACTTTAATCTGTTGATTTGTATAGTTAATATGTAATGTTTGCCCTTTGGAAGCTTCACTGTATTTTAAATATTGCTGGTACTTAAGACATGAATCAGACCTGATTAAAAAGAAAATATCACTGTGCTAGTTTCAATCCCTTATACAGAAATCAATACGAACTTGAGATCACTTAATTTCCCTATCATTTCTCCATAAATTTGACAAACGAATACGCTCTTGTAAACAAGGTAGTTTTCTCAAGATTCTTAATGATCTCTGTATGAATTGTTATGAGACCATTTGTATCCGGGACCTTCTGTGGCATTCCACCACAGAAAAGCTATTGCTTTCATCAGCTGCGAGATACAAATCTCTTGTCTCAACAAGAACAAGAATTATGATTAATTATAACAAAAGTAATAAGTCTCTTTGATAATAAAAACTCTAGTCTCAACAGAACAAGAATTATGATAAATTATAACAAATGAATAAATCTCATGTTTAAGAATGGTTTAACACTTCTTTAATTAATGATAGGGGTAACACTTAACAAAACAATAAAATGTAGAATTGCATGTTGGATAGTATGTTAAAATAAATGAACAATGATAAAACTGCATTATGTGAGTCTACATTATTTATATGATGAAAAGGTAACTGCATTGATGTGCTGGCTAAAAGTTAAATCGGAGCAAGTTCATACAAAGTTCATAATACCATATAGTTGACGTAAAATGTAAATTCAATGACTGAACCTCTCAAGTTACAGGTAATGATGATACTTTTGAAAATGATTGTATTAAAGGAACTAATGTATGACAAAGAACACTAAATATATGAAATATATGAAATATAAGTGAAATGGGTGAAATGAAATTAATTCCAAGAGAATGTGATGTGATCATTGTGGCTATTGCATTAGCAAATGAAAGTGGAATTAGGAGGAAGCTGTAGCATAAATTGTAGCCACAAATGCTAATCAACACTACACAATTGGTTACTTCACACATGTCACAGACCAAACCTAATGAGCTTCAGAATATTATTACTTCAGTTCTTCTCTATTGAAGACACAAATTTAATTCAAACCACTGGACTACTAAGATTTGCTAGTTGGACAAGTTCTTGGACACAAAACTTTATGTTTTTGTTTTTTGGTGTCCCCTTTAAACGCGAAACAATCCCTTGAGCTTTTAAGTAAAAAGGTGATTTATGCCAAATATTTATTTCATAAACAGATGCTTGGAATTGAAATCAATAACATAATTGAGGTTAGTGTCATACAAAGATGCACATGGATGTAAAATGATGTTTGAAGATGTTGTTTCATATGTAAATGTCTCAAATGTGAAGTTGATTTTTGTTTTATGGAATAAGTACTTGGAAGTGAAGTATAAAAATAGTGGAGATACTTCCTGACACAAATAACAAGTACCTGTAAGGGGAGAAGATATATAATTTTGGTGTCCCCATTTACACGCGAAATTGCATAAAAGTGGGGGATTTACGGGTAGCACAAATGAAACTGGGATTGTTACCTTAACTAAAAATAGCATGTTTCATGAGATTTGAACATTTTGAAAATTAAGGTCCAATGTCACATATTGGCCCCCTCATAAATGGAAATACCCATTAGACATTTGGACAAGTTTTGATTCGTAGAGATTGCCTTGTGGTACAAGATGTGTGGACATTTCCATTCAACCTGTCTGTATAGAATGGTCAAGTTTTGATTCGTAGAGATTGCCTTGTGAAACAAGTTGTGAGGACATTTGGCTTACATTCAATCTGTATGTGTAGATGAAATTTGGACAAGTTTTGATCCATAGAGATTGCCTTGTGGAACAAGATGTGTCGACATTTCCATTCAACCTGTCTGTATAGAATGGTCAAGTTTTGATTCGTAGAGATTGCCTTGTGAAACAAGTTGTGAGGACATTTGGCTTACATTCAATCTGTATGTGTAGATGAAATTTGGACAAGTTTTGATCCATAGAGATTGCCTTGTGGAACAAGATGTGTCGACATTTCCATTCAACCTGTCTGTATAGAATGGTCAAGTTTTGATTCGTAGAGATTGCCTTGTGAAACAAGTTGTGAGGACATTTGGCTTACATTCAATCTGTATGTGTAGATGAAATTTGGACAAGTTTTGATCCATAGAGATTGCCTTGTGGAACAAGATGTGTCGACATTTCCATTCAACCTGTCTGTATAGAATGGTCAAGTTTTGATTCGTAGAGATTGCCTTGTGAAACAAGTTGTGAGGACATTTGGCTTACATTCAATCTGTATGTGTAGATGAAATTTGGACAAGTTTTGATCCATAGAGATTGCCTTGTGGAACAAGATGTGTCGACATTTCCATTCAACCTGTCTGTATTTATAGAATGGTCAAGTTTGGATTTGTAGAGATTGCCTTGTGAAACAAGTTGTGTGGACATTTGGCTTACATTCAATCTGTATATGTAGAAATTTGGACAAGTTTTGATTCATAGAGATTGCCTTGTGGAACAAGATGTGTGGACATTTCCATTCAACATCTCTGTGTAGAAATATGGTCAAGTTTTGATTTGTAAAGATCGCCTTGTGAAACAAGTTGTGTGGACATTTACATTCAGTTTATCTGTATAGAGATAAGTTTAAGTTGGTCAAGAATGGCTTGTGAATGTTTCCTCTACATTCACTGAATTTACTTGTGGGCCCTGGTTAATTTTTGATGGATAAGTTTTCATTTGTAGAGATTGCCTTTTGGACAAATTGTAGAAATTTGGACAAGTTTTGATTCATAGAGATTGCCTTGTTGAACAAGTTGTGTGGACTGTGGACATTTCCATTCAACATCTCTGTGTAGAAATATGGTCAAGTTTTGATTTGTAGAGATTGCCTTGTGAAACAAGTTGTGTGGACATTTGGCTTACATTCAATCTGTATTATGTAGAAATTTGGACAAGTTTTGATTCATAGAGATTGCCTTGTGGAACAAGATGTGTGGACATATCCATTCAACATCTCTGTGTAGAAATATGGTCAAGTTTTGATTTGTAGAGATTGCCTTGTGAAACAAGTTGTGTGGACATTTACATTCATTTTATCTATATAAGTTTAAGTTGGTCAAGAATGGCTTGTGAATGTTTCCTCTACATTCACTGAATTTACTTGTGGGCTATGGTTAATTTTTGAGAGAAATCATTTTCAATTAAAAACTATTTAACATGCATTTGGAAAGGCCCTGAGGTAGATATTTTAATAAAATTATCTCAATAAAATTATTTTAATAAAAATGGTTTTAAATAGAAAACATACCATATAACCTTTAACTATATTACAATTGTGAACATTTAGGGTACCAAATATAACTTGTACAATGCAACTACCTTCCCCTAAAAAAACAATAATGCTGATACTATACTACCACTACCCTTTTGTTGTTGTTGTTGTTGTTGTTCTTGTTCTTGTTGTATCTATTATATAATGTAATTATATAATTTACTCATATAAGTCTCCACAAGGTGCACATAATACTGATACAAAGCTACCTTGGCATTTTCTAAAATCACTTGTGATTGGTTGCCCACTTCAATATGCTAATTAGGCACACACTTTTTGTCTCCATAAGGATGATTATGCTAATTAGCCACACAATTATATGGTTCCATAAGGATGATTGATAAGGCAGTATTAAACTCACGAAATGTCTCCACAGAGATAATCTCCACAAGGTATTGAATTCAGGTATGTGTGTACCCCTCTCCAATAAATAATCACAAGAATGGACAGATTTTCAAGTGTTCATCTACTACCAATCTTCCAGTCACTGCTACTCTCTATAGATCTACTACCACTATTCACATACAAGGTATTGGTGCCAGTGACTGGCTGGATGATATAATTATTTCAACACTGTGGATATATTGATGTTTCTGTCTCCCATCCATCTCCATCTCGCTGTATAATGTCCACACCAGTGCGCAGTTATCTTCAAGATCTGCTGACTGTGTTTCCTGACATATCTTCAATTTTAACTTCAACTCCAATGGCACCACGTGACAACGCCGACCCTTCATCCCAATCAATGAGGAAGAGTGTTTCAAAGGAAATACAAACAAAGAAGCCAGTTACGCGTGGTCCAGTCAACACAGCACGGTGAATCAGCAATGGCATACAAAGATGCCATACAGGAAATCAAGAGACTTAAACAATCCAACTTTGATCTTAAGAAAAGTCGGATGATGACGTTCATGATTATAAGGAACTAAGGAAATCATATCAGGAGCTAGTTCAGTCACACAATGTTATGTGTGATAAGAACAATGTTCTACAGGCTAAAATTGCCAGCCTGCAGGATCAACAAATCCAACCATTTCAAACTCCATCTGTTTCTGCAAAATGTAACTCTGAATCACTCTTATCATCATCATCGTCATTGATCCCTTTGTTAAACCCCTTAATCAGTCCCCTTGCTAATCAATCAGTCAATTCCACAATAGCTTCGCATGCATCCCCTCAACAAGAGCAACACAAAAAGCAATCAACTCCCCCTCGTTCCCGTCGTGCCACACCACTTGCTACTACACAACCTGTTAAAGACA
>JAYJML010000341.1:0-43207 GCA_035610835.1 Ophiura sarsii | reverse complement strand
ACTATTGTTATGTTATATTTGTATTTTTATGCTAGGCGGGTACGGTTTTCGGTATTATGGTTGGTCCGATTATTTTCGGTGTTTTCCGATATTCTCGGTATAATGATTTTAAATCATTCCAAATTGCTTGTACTGTTAAATGGTTGTTATGTATAAGACATGACACCCTAATGGTGCTGTGTAAATAAATAGCACTTTGTTTTTGATTGTTCAGACTGTTTTGGAGACCCATGACATTTTGTGAATGTCATCTATTGTTGTATACTTAAGAAATTCCTATGATCTATTTGGTGTTTTGTAAAACTCTTAGGAGTTTTTGAGTGATCCAATTTTATCACTCAGCCAAAATACTTAGCTTGTTTTGAATACCTTTGGTTTTGGATATGCTTGATCTATATATTTAATTACGTTGTACCTGGTGACACTGTGTCATACTACTGTGGGGGATGCCGTGTGAGATCATTCTTGTCGTAGTCCATTACACGTACGATTGAATGCCATGACCATATTGTGTAAATGCTAGATTAACTGTTAGTGGACCTATTCCACTATTTGTGTATTTGTTGTAGAGACGGTTGGATAAAGACGCAGCAAGATCTATCTGAGCGTTCGTGACCATATCACAGGATTAGGTGGGTTTTGAACTTGGTAAAATTGTTAATATGTGAACCAACTGCTAGCAGGACGGTAAGAACATTCTAAATTAGTGAGCGCGAATTTGTGGAAAGGGAGGTAGGTTGACGGAGATGGTGCAGTAAATACGGCGAGACGATGTTCAGTTGTTTAATGTGGTGCGTAGATGTTTGGAGCGTTAAGTAAAACATACATAATGCTAATGTGGTGCGTAGATTTTTGGAGCGTTAAGTAAAACATACATAATGCTAATTTGGTGCGTAGATGTTTGGAGCGTTAAGTAAAACATACATAATGCTAATTTGGTGCGTAGATGGTTTGGAGCGTTAAGTAAAACATACATAATGCTAATCTGGTGCGTAGATGGTTTGGAGCGTTAAGTAAAACATACATAATGCTAATTTGGTGCGTAGATTGTTTGGAGATTTAAATATACTTTGTTAATGCAGAGTCAGTAGGTTGTTGTTCTTAACTGATTTGACTCTGTGCGCTTCTGGCGAATTGCAATTGCTTTGCAAGTTAATGTGTAACTCTGGAATTGGTTTGGTTCCAAACCAATCTTCGGAAATTTGTACCGCTAGGCTTTGGCTGTACCTAAATTGCACAAGTAGCAGCGTGGATTGTTGTAAATATAATATGTGAGTCCTACAGACAATGTTGGGCTTCTCCGCTAGTGAAATAGTTCGGTTGTGTCAAAATATACCTCACCGATTATCATACCTCTCCATGATCCCCTGGTTGCTGTTGGGATAGCGACCCGATGATCATACCTCACCGATTATCATACCTCTCCATGATCCCCTGGTTGTTGTTGGGATAACGACCCGATGATCATACCTCACCGATTATCATACCTCTCCATGATCCCCTGGTTGCTGTTGGGATAGCGACCCGATGATCATACCTCCCCGATTATCATACCTCTCCATGATCCCCTGGTTGCTGTTGGGATAGCGACCCGATGATCATACCTCACCGATTATCATACCTCTCCATGATCCCCTGGTTGCTGTTGGGATAGCGACCCGATGATCATACCTCACCGATTATCATACCTCTCCATGATCCCCTGGTTGCTGTTGGGATAGCGACCCGATGATCATACCTCACCGATTATCATACCTCTCCATGATCCCCTGGTTGCTGTTGGGATAGCGACCCGATGATCATACCTCGCCGATGATCATACCTCTCCATGATCCCCTGGTTGCTGTTGGGATAGCGACCCGATGATCATACCTCACCGATTATCATACCTCTCCATGATCCCCTGGTTGCTGTTGGGATAGCGACCTCACCGATTATCATACCTCTCCATGATCCCCTGGTTGCTGTTTGGATAACGACCCGATGATCATACCTCACCGATTATCATACCTCTCCATGACCCCCTGGTTGCTGTTGGGATAGCGACCCGATGATCATACCTCACCGATTATCATACCTCTCCATGATCCCCTGGTTGTTGTTGGGATAACGACCCGATGATCATACCTCACCGATTATCATACCTCTCCATGATCCCCTGGTTGCTGTTGGGATAGCGACCCGATGATCATACCTCAACGATTATCATACCTCTCCATGATCCCCTGGTTGCTGTTGGGATAGCGACCCGATGATCATACCTCACCGATTATCATACCTCTCTATGATCCCCTGGTTGTTGGGATAAAGACCCGATGATCATGACCCGGGCATGGCCTCAAGCCATTGCCTTGCCAATGTTGTTAACCCCATGTTGTTCTTTATTTCAGCTAACGATCCACGGAGTTGTGATTGTAACCCCAGGACGATTGTAACGGAGGGGCGATTGTAACGGAGGGGCGATTGTAACGCTAGGACGATTGTAACCCCAGGACGCACATTGTAACGCCAGTGCGGATATTAGACCAGGGTAATCCAAATTAAGAAGGGACGAATTGTCATTGGGTGTTCGCGTACTTTTATAGCAGTGGTGTGTTTGGTCCATTAAATTGTTTTAATAGTTGAAGTTGTTGCGTAATAAGACTTGTAATATATAATGTGATATGCGTCTATGAATAAATACATGTGATAAACTCCAGAAGGCTCCGTGCTTGTCATTGTATAAAAGGCAGGTTAATACCTGTAACGGATCCACGTGGCTTACAGCATACATTCCGGGTTTCCAAATTCAATCCCCTGCCACATAAGAAATTTGGTGGTGTCAGATGCAACATTCTCTGCTCACTTAGGATTCGCCGCGAGTGCATGCTAAACATATAAACGCTAATATACGTAGCGAACGCGAACGCGCACGCACGCAAGCTAACGCTCCCCCGCCCCGATACACTAGCTACGCCACTGCTCCCACAGAAACAATTTTATATTAACCATTTTAGCTTTTAAAAATGAGCTTACATGTACTTTCATGATGCCAGTTGCTTGTTGTGTGTGGTCAAAATAGTGTGAGTTTCAAGCCCACAAAAACGTAGACAAAGCTGGAACTTGGCCAATGGGAGATGCGTGTGTTGCGGCGCGTATCCGTATCAAAGCACTGACTTGACTGAAAATATATTTCAACATGTCGCACTAATTTCCTTATTTGCTCGCTTTTTCGATCATCATATAACATCAATTTGGTATCTAATTAATCCTGAAAATCAAACAATTTAGGAAATAAACCAAGCAATAAACCTATTTGGGAGATTCCATAGGATAGTTAACTAATTATCTGAACTTATTCGCATGAAATTTACAGAAAATATGCGCATGCGCAGACGGCAGATAATTTTGAACTTGGCCAAAAATTGCTAAAATCATGAAATTTACCAGATAAAAGCTTACTGTGCCTTCAAATTCTAATCAGAAATATTGACAAATTCGTTTATCAATGTGTATAATTATTGTGCTAGTCAAAATGAAGATATACATGAATATATCAATCAAAGATGGCTGCCACAACCTCTCTTGTTACTGCTATCTTTGGAGCTACTAGATGTGTACTGTTAAAGTAATCGTCACATAATTTCAATGGTTTGAGGACATTTTATGATCAGCTCCTTTTGAAATGCCCACTATTATTGCTTTACATCCCACAACATTTCACTCAAGTATAATCCCTCCATTGTTCTTTATCCTTTGTTGTTTTCTAAGGTTTATTGTTGCGGATTTTGCTTAATAAAAGCGTATTTAAGATGGTCCCTTCTTGTTTGTATTAAAGAATTCGGATCTAACAAAAGTTTGAAACAGAGATTATTATGTGTTCTAACTATGCACCAATTGTTATCTGTTTCTATGCTTGCATTGCCGAGATACACGCAAATCTTTCAAACAACCCATTATTTCAACCTATTACATATCCAGCCAAATATTGACAAATTTCAGTCAGTGTCCCAAGTGTACTTAGTTTACGCTAATGCTATGACGTCATAGTTGATACTTAAAAATCCAAAATTGTATTGTTTGAAAGACAAAGGTTCATACTCTGTATTGATTATATTTTCCCCTCAATAGAATCACCCATGCATACCATACCATGATCACTTTCATTATTTACTGACTGCCCCTCGTACATGTACATAGCACTTGGAAAAGTGTATAGGTATGTGCCGCGCTGAAGACCCCCTTTTTCACCCTCTGCTGCTAGCTCGTATGCCTCCTTGTTGAGCCTGCATCAGTTCTTAAGACCCCAATTTCATTGAAAATTCAAAAATCGCAAAATTTTGCGTCCCAAAGCCACAATTCTTCTAAAATTTTGCGTTCTAAAACCAAAAAAAACCCCGAAAATGTGCGTTCTTGCTAATCAAAATTAAACTACCGGGTGGTTCAAAAAAAAGGTGACCCAAGTTCAAGGATTTTTTTAAACCACATTTGAAGTTTCAGAGAATATGTGTTTACTTAGTCTTGATCAACAGTAAGTTTTGAAATTATCTTTAAAAAATGAAACATTTATCTTGGTTGGTTCTTCAGATATGGTAAAGTACAGAAAGCATGCACAAAACTGCCTTGTCCACGGGAGCGTCCTTTACGCCAGTTCTCAAGACCTACTTTTTTGAAAAATTCAGTTCCCAAGACCCTACTTTTCATCAAAAAATCGGTGTTGCCTTCATGTAAGCACTCACGAAATTTCCTATAATACATAGAATATATAATGTACTGCTTAAGTACCAATTATAATGAATAAATCATATTGATGCCTATTAACATTATAGTCCTATGCAATTATTTATAGTATATAATTCCTATTCCATTATACATGTATGTACACATTAATATAGCACTAATATATTAGAGTAGATCAATCCGTATTAGTCTGTGGCTTTGGGCCATTTGGGACAGGTTTTATATAGTGTATTATTCTTGTGTAGCGCATTATTCCTATTCCATTACATCAATATATCAATACAGTATTATTCAATTCGTCGGTCTCATCACATACTGATCTATTCGAGAGATTATGAATTTTTGAGAAAATTGGTTTTTAGTAATATTGTATCGTGCTCTTTCAATAACCCAAGTTACAGACGTCAATTCTGTTTAATTAATGAGATATAAGTCCTTGAATTTGGTGTATTTGCTGTTTTTACATTTCAGCGTTTCACATATAGCGCTATTCTATATTATTCTACTTTTGCCCATACGTAAGTGTGTATCACATACAGATCTATAACGTGGACGACACAATCACATACAGATCTATTCCATGAGCTATTTGAACATCGCAAATTCTACGCGTTTCACATACAGATCTATTCCATAGAGATCTATATGCGCTCTATACGAGAAATCATCGTAAATAATGAGAAAAAAATATTTTCACATACAGAGCTATAAGTTTAGTCACCATTTTAATCAATGTTATTCAAAAGATTAGCACACAAAATGACCTAAATAGAAAGTACCAAGGGTCCTCTTCATGTATATATCCTATCTAGGAATATTGGTTAAGAAATAAGCAAGTTTGAAGCCAAATATGACGACAGGATTTTCAATCTCGATTTTCTCGAAAAGCGTGTTGCGTCGAATAGATCTGTATGTGATGAGACCGACGAATTAATAGTGTATTAGTCCTTTTTGGTTTGTAGCATTGGGACATCTGGGGCAGCTTTTTGGATCACTCTTATATAGCGTATTATTCCAATTCCATTATATTAATATATCAATACAGTAATATTCAATTAATAGTGGATTAGTCCTTTTTGGTCTGTGGCATTGGGACATCTGGGGCAGCTTTTCGGATCACTTTTATATAGCGCATTATTCCTATTCCAATATATTAATATATCAATACAGTATTATTCAATTAATAGTGGATTAGTCCTTTTTGGTCTGTGGCAATGGGACATCTGGGCAGTTTTTCGGATCACTGTTATATAGTACATTATTCCTATTCCGTTATATTAATATATCAATACAGTATTGTGTAGAGAAGCACATGACAAAAAGAATGACTATCACAGTTTTATTTATTCATGAGAATGGTAGGCCATCGCCTAATTACAAGAACAAACAAAGTATAGTATTTAAACAATCAATCTAAGTACTACAAGAATGGTAGGCCATCGCCTACAAGAACAAACAAAGTATAGTATTTAAACAATCAATCTAAGTACTACAATATTCTCAAACAATTCGGCATTTCCCATGCTCCCATCCAATATGCAATTGACATTTAGATTTTAAGCACTGTGAACCAGAACACCCTGCTATGGACCAACTCATATTATAAGCGATATTGAGCAATTTTGACAAGCAATGAGTCAATGAGCTAGAGTTCTGGAACAACCTGCTATTGAACAACACTTGACAAGATTCTAGCTGATATTGGACAAATTTGACAAACTCCTACAAAAGGACATACAACATCGAGCCGGGGAGGTAAGGGCACCCGCAGGGGTCGCCGGGCAACCCTCATCCTAGATAGTGTCTCCAGTGAAAAATGCTATCCCAAAGCCACAATTCTTCTAACATTTTGCGTTCTAAAACCAAAAAAAACCCCGAAAATGTGCGTTCTTGCTAATCAAAATTAAACTACCGGGTGGTTCAAAAAAAAGGTGACCCAAGTTCAAGGATTTTTTTTAAACCACATTTGAAGTTTCAGAGAATATGTGTTTACTTAGTCTTGATCAACAGTAAGTTTTGAAATTATCTTTAAAAAATGAAACATTTATCTTGGTTGGTTCTTCAGATATGGTAAAGTACAGAAAGCATGCACAAAACTGCCTTGTCCACGGGAGCGTCCTTTACGCCAGTTCTCAAGACCTACTTTTTTGAAAAATTCAGTTCCCAAGACCCTACTTTTCATCAAAAAATCGGTGTTGCCTTCATGTAAGCACTCACGAAATTTCCTATAATACATAGAATATATAATGTACTGCTTAAGTACCAATTATAATGAATAAATCATATTGATGCCTATTAACATTATAGTCCTATGCAATTATTTATAGTATATAATTCCTATTCCATTATACATGTATGTACACATTAATATAGCACTAATATATTAGAGTAGATCAATCCGTATTAGTCTGTGGCTTTGGGCCATTTGGGACAGGTTTTATATAGTGTATTATTCTTGTGTAGCGCATTATTCCTATTCCATTACATCAATATATCAATACAGTATTATTCAATTCGTCGGTCTCATCACATACTGATCTATTCGAGAGATTATGAATTTTTGAGAAAATTGGTTTTTAGTAATATTGTATCGTGCTCTTTCAATAACCCAAGTTACAGACGTCAATTCTGTTTAATTAATGAGATATAAGTCCTTGAATTTGGTGTATTTGCTGTTTTTACATTTCAGCGTTTCACATATAGCGCTATTCTATATTATTCTACTTTTGCCCATACGTAAGTGTGTATCACATACAGATCTATAACGTGGACGACACAATCACATACAGATCTATTCCATGAGCTATTTGAACATCGCAAATTCTACGCGTTTCACATACAGATCTATTCCATAGAGATCTATATGCGCTCTATACGAGAAATCATCGTAAATAATGAGAAAAAAATATTTTCACATACAGAGCTATAAGTTTAGTCACCATTTTAATCAATGTTATTCAAAAGATTAGCACACAAAATGACCTAAATAGAAAGTACCAAGGGTCCTCTTCATGTATATATCCTATCTATCCTAGCTTCGGAAGGTACGTAGAAATGTTGGTCCCGTGTATCGGAAGAGCTATCCCCGAGCACGTTAAAAGGTCACAGACTCCTTCGTAAAGAGTAGGGGATCATCCCGGTCTGTGTCTGTACATCAGTTCTAGGTCATGACAGGAGCGTCCGTATTCGTACACGCGGCCAGGGATAAAGCTTGTACAAGCCTGTACAAGCTGAACTAATCCTGTCACCACCACGCACAAGGACCATCTGATCCTGCGTGCCGTGGACACGAGAAGAAGAAGATCTAGGAATATTGGTTAAGAAATAAGCAAGTTTGAAGCCAAATATGACGACAGGATTTTCAATCTCGATTTTCTCGAAAAGCGTGTTGCGTCGAATAGATCTGTATGTGATGAGACCGACGAATTAATAGTGTATTAGTCCTTTTTGGTTTGTAGCATTGGGACATCTGGGGCAGCTTTTTGGATCACTCTTATATAGCGTATTATTCCAATTCCATTATATTAATATATCAATACAGTAATATTCAATTAATAGTGGATTAGTCCTTTTTGGTCTGTGGCATTGGGACATCTGGGGCAGCTTTTCGGATCACTTTTATATAGCGCATTATTCCTATTCCAATATATTAATATATCAATACAGTATTATTCAATTAATAGTGGATTAGTCCTTTTTGGTCTGTGGCAATGGGACATCTGGGCAGTTTTTCGGATCACTGTTATATAGTACATTATTCCTATTCCGTTATATTAATATATCAATACAGTATTGTGTAGAGAAGCACATGACAAAAAGAATGACTATCACAGTTTTATTTATTCATGAGAATGGTAGGCCATCGCCTAATTACAAGAACAAACAAAGTATAGTATTTAAACAATCAATCTAAGTACTACAAGAATGGTAGGCCATCGCCTACAAGAACAAACAAAGTATAGTATTTAAACAATCAATCTAAGTACTACAATATTCTCAAACAATTCGGCATTTCCCATGCTCCCATCCAATATGCAATTGACATTTAGATTTTAAGCACTGTGAACCAGAACACCCTGCTATGGACCAACTCATATTATAAGCGATATTGAGCAATTTTGACAAGCAATGAGTCAATGAGCTAGAGTTCTGGAACAACCTGCTATTGAACAACACTTGACAAGATTCTAGCTGATATTGGACAAATTTGACAAACTCCTACAAAAGGACATACAACATCGAGCCGGGGAGGTAAGGGCACCCGCAGGGGTCGCCGGGCAACCCTCATCCTAGATAGTGTCTCCAGTGAAAAATGCTATCCTGCGATCCCCCGGGCCCCGCATCCCAGGCTCAATCCTCCAACCTCCATACCATCCCACTATTTATCAGCAATATACGACAACAAGGACCCCAATAACGAGGTGTTAAGCTTTCCCCCCATCTCTCACCCTTTGGAGGAGGGTGAGGGGCGGGAGGGAGGCCAAACCAAACTCATGAAAATCAAAACAGTGAATGATGAACACACAACCTGAAGCACGTAATCACGCCAGGTGCAACCTGCGCCATGCATCAACAACAAACCAAGCGCGACGCGCAATTGCCGCGTACAAAGGATACCGACCGGAAAGCCGCGCGCCACTACCAGACATAACCTATATATGACCGGTCATCGACAGCTATAGAGCAACTAACGCGTAAACAACCTGTAATAGGTCGATGACCTTTTGCGCCTACTGAAAGTCATATGGCCTCACACAATTAGCATTTACACGTGAATGGTGGAAATGCATTTGTGTAGAGAAGCACATGACAAAAAGAATGACTATCACAGTTTTATTTATTCATGAGAATGGTAGGCCATCGCCTAATTACAAGAACAAACAAAGTATAGTATTTAAACAATCAATCTAAGTACTACAAGAATGGTAGGCCATCGCCTACAAGAACAAACAAAGTATAGTATTTAAACAATCAATCTAAGTACTACAATATTCTCAAACAATTCGGCATTTCCCATGCTCCCATCCAATATGCAATTGACATTTAGATTTTAAGCACTGTGAACCAGAACACCCTGCTATGGACCAACTCATATTATAAGCGATATTGAGCAATTTTGACAAGCAATGAGTCAATGAGCTAGAGTTCTGGAACAACCTGCTATTGAACAACACTTGACAAGATTCTAGCTGATATTGGACAAATTTGACAAACTCCTACAAAAGGACATACAACATCGAGCCGGGGAGGCAAGGGCACCCGCAGGGGTCGCCGGGCAACCCTCATCCTAGATAGTGTCTCCAGTGAAAAATGCTATCCTGCGATCCCCCGGGCCCCGCATCCCAGGCTCAATCCTCCGACCTCCATACCATCCACACCATATACAATTTTTTTTTTTTTTTTTTTGATTTTGATTTTGATTTTGATTTTTGATTTTTGATACGAGAACTGATAATTACAAGCAACGCTCAACATGAAGGGTCATCCTTTCATCCGCACTTCCGTATTTTATGATGATAACCCATTTGCCATTGAGGTTATCCGATGGACAACCAATATTCAAAGACACTACAATAGTTTAACATGTTTAATGCACATCCCTCAGTTTAGGATTACCAAAATAGTTCCAGATACCAAAACCTAGTAGGTATATTCAAAGACACTACAATCGTTGAATGCACATAACCCGCAGTTTAGGATTACCAAAATAGTTACGGATACCAAAACCTAGTAGGTTATTCGTTGGACAGGGACACCAATGTAAACTTTCTTATTTCCAACGCTGGATACAAGACCCTATATCAAATGATCAATACAGCTGGTATTTACATCAAAATATTTCTCAATACATTCATTTTAACATCCCTTCTCGATGCAGTTGGAAGAGACACCAAATCTATTTAAGTAACCCAGTCCCCCTTTACACCTGTGTCCAGCTCTAAAACGAAATGATTATGTTACTCTGTGTCATATATTATATAGATACAAACTGAACTCAATTTTTTAATGCCGCCTTTATAATTATGCTTAGAGCAGCCTGCCAATCAACAATATACCATGTCCTGAACAGCAGCTAACATACATACATACAATAGGATTTTATATAGCGCCATTTCAAGTGATCACAGCGCATTAAATACGACAATGCATGAAAAAATACCATAAAATAGATACAAGAAAGCGCCATTTCAAGTGATCACAGCGCATTAAATACGACAATGCATGAAAAAATACCATAAAATAGATACAAGATGGTGTCTACGGAATAATACATGTACAACATAAGCACACTAGTTATATATTTGAAAACAAATATGTAACAGCCACAGAACAATGCATCATGCATGAGAATGAACGAAGGTGATGAGAACAAAGGGACAAATGCCGAACCCGGCCACCCAGTTATTCTCATGCCTGACCACTATTATACCGCTGCCATGCAAGTGGAAGAACCAAAATTTCCCTACTGCGATGATGGATTTTATGTTGGTGACCTTTTTTGCCTTTCCTACTCAGTCTAGTAACCTTCATTTACCATAAAACAACCTCAATAATTGTACGCTTTAGCTCAAAGTTTAAAGTACCAGAGATACTCTGTCTATAGTGGCTTCTAAACCCATGTACCACTGTAGCCCCTCATGTGCCACTGATATGGTCAACTAGGATCTCCTTTAGGATACCACTGCTACATGTCATCAATGAGAATATCCGCACAATTACACAGTGAAGAATTTAATGGTAGGGAATTATTATGTACTCGTTGCCAAAGGCCCAACACTATTCACCAATTATTTAATTGCAAAGCATCAAATGTCTTTTGTTATACTCTACAACCACATACCTTGCCTTAGAGGGGTGGCTGTTTTTCAATTAATAACAATAATGTCCAAATAACGATAGTAAATAAACATTGTTAAAAGAGACGATCATTCCAAAATAATATAAAGAAATAGAAACATAGTAATTGCCCCAGGTGTTGGCTATCACATGCCAACCCGATATTGAACACTAACCCGTCCCGGCGCCCACACCTAATGAACTCCCCAAGAAGGGTAACCAACAACCGTAACTAATATTGAACATGCACTAAATTAGTGGTGCAAATCTGGTGGGCCAACTGACATGAATGATCTACATCACCCCGACCTTACTCGCACGATCCTTCATGGTTTATACGTAACACAAAGAAAGCAAATGATAGCCTAATTCACTTCGATCGTTCAACCGATTATATATTTAAATATCTCCTGATCAAAGGGTTACACTGTTGTTTATCTTGAATAAGTAACTTATAAGGCTGATCAAAGAGTTACACTGTTGTTTATCTTGAATAAAGTAACTTATAAAGGGGGTACGTTGTAATATCATTATAATAGGCCCAACGTTTGATACATACTGTTATTTAAAATCATATTACAAGACATGTTCTAATTAAAACATTTACAACCTTATAAATGTAAGTATCAAACAATAGAAAAATACTGAACAAGGTAAGCACCTAGGAAAAATAAATAAAGGAAGGTACTATAGCCCACTTCCTTGTACATATGTTTGTTTATCAATATTTATGTCATGTCTACATCAACGAAGGGCATGAAAAGGTTTTGCTCACAAATCCAGGAATAGTTTTTGTTATAATGTAATTACATAGCCTGTGGATCGACATGTTACCTCATCATAATATAAGGTGTTAAAGTCATTGACTGAATAATTGTCCTAAACTACTCCTGCAGATCCGTCACCTGAAATATTGCATTTCTCAAATAACTGTAAATTCGGACTGGAATACAAGTTCACCTCGGCATTCTACACTTTGACATATTACACCAACATACAATATCTGGCTAAATATGATATAATTATGAATTTAAAATAGAAACAATTTGAGAAACACACTGTTTGAAACTTTACAATTTGTTCTACAAGATTAATGCAAACATAATTCCCTACGATTGATAAATATCCCAAATGTATCAAGGTTGCCGAATCTGCCCCCTCGCATCATTATTTTTTTAAATTAAGCAAAGTTCTACACAAGAAATCTGCAATTTCCCCAAATTAATTCTGTAAGTAAGCTATGCCTGTATACTTAACTCTTTTGCTAAACATATCGTTGAAAAGGAAATGTTAAGCTAATTGTGATATCCCATCCCCATTCCATCTCAAGACCCCTGTTGCCATGGCATGGAATGACCCATATGACTCCAAATTAGTGCAAACTACTATGATTGATAACCCAAGACTTTCATAAGACAATGAACCAAACTGAGTGGAGTAAAAACGACTACTATTCATTTGTTATTGCTATAAAGCACTTAGACATGTTACTCACGTTACATTTCATGTTACTTACGTTACATGTACATTGTTACTCACGTTACAATTTCACACCTCTGCCATTGTAATCAAACGACACATATCCCAATTTATTACCTGTTTTCAAATTAAGAACCTAAAGCATAATTATTATTCAAATTGGCACGTTTTTAAAGCAAGGAACCATTCAGTAGGCCAATTGTTCATGTTACATTGCTAACTACCCTCAGACACAGGATCGAGTTTCCTCCCAACTTGTGTCAATCCATAGGTATTTTTATTTTTATTTTTATTTTTTAGGTAAACCTGAAATTGAAGGTATTCTGCCTTTCAGATATCAACAATATTTTATATTGACAGTTAATATTAATGTAACTGTTTAGTTACAGCAAATATACAGTACATAACTTGCACAAGTACGTGTGTTATCCTAGACCACCCCTTTATCATGTTTCTGCCTGGTCGGAGTCCGGAAGTCATCCTGTATTCAAGCCGTGGTAAAAACAAGACCAAACCAAGTGACAAAGAGTCAGAAGCTCTCGTGCAGCTGACAGCGTGACATCCATGGCTTGACGTCAAAGCTTGGCTTCTCTCATCCCAATATCGTTTGACCTCTCAATGGATTACTAACACTGCTGGGGTCGGATTACCCAACAATTCCATCTTTTAGCTGGTTTGGAAAGTTGAATAGTACAGCCCTCCTTTTCCATGCCACTCAATCTGTACATGAAGGTCACGGTTCTTTTGCTTGGTTTTGGCATGTTCTCGCGGCCTCTGCGAATGAAGCTGTCACCCATAAACCACACTACTGGAACTGTCAATACAAAAGAAAAAATGATGTGAGGGGTCTGAAACAAAAATAGCAACATTCAACATACGTTGTACAATATCCAGTCTTTCATTTTTCTTTTTAAATTTGTATTAATATTATTATTATTATTTATTTTATTTTTTAAAATAAATATCTTATATCTGCTGCAAACCTATTTACCTTATTTCAATGCTCCCTTTTTCTTTAAACAATATTTTAAATTGGTGTGTCACCAAATAACACTGCTGAAGTAATGCCCAGCCAATTAGTACCTAACTAAATGCCCCAATTACACACACAACCCCCAGTAATGACGACATGGCAGCATGGTATTGTAACTGGCCCTTTTTTACCACAAATTGACAACCATCACTAAACACTACCTAGCCGGAACCTTTGCTACGAGGTTCATATGTGGGTCATCCATTTAGCAAGAAAGGTGCAACTTGCAATGCAGCACCTTAGATAATTGAACACTGTTGCATAATAAACACAATCAAGATTTAATAACAAATTATAACATCAAACCCAAACTCCCCTATTTTGAAAACAGATAAGACTTATTTATGTGGCAAAGTGCCTGTCCCGGTAAATTTTATGCCATACAAAAATCCCTAAAAGTGTCAGGAGTGTAACGTCTGCCACTGCTGCTGGCCCAATCCGTATACTATATATACAGAACAAATCACATCGAACCTTAGCACTATATATCAATATTATTAATACAACAATATAGTCCAGTAATCTGAAGAAGAAAATGGTCAAAGTGAGTAAGATGTGAGGAGGTATTGCCTGTGTATACTGAAACAAGACCCATGGTCAAAGTGAGTAAGATGTGAGGAAGTATTGCCTGTGTATAAACTGACACAAGACCCAGGGCTGGCGCCTGGGAACGGTATGTCCAATCACAAATTATTGCAGCCCTTTTTTGAACGAAAGTGAAATCGTACTCACTGTTACCCCCATTGATAAATTCAACCATGAAGCCCGTTGGTCGGAAAAGAGCAGGCCAACTCTACAAATTCCCCCTTTCCAGATACGCCCTTTAACATTATGAAGCACTGAGACCCCGATACCTTCCCCCTTGGGGGACAGTGGGTTTGCCGGTGGCACTGGTAGAGGGTTAAAAGCCAGCGATTTACATGACCGCCTGACTTTGGTTGTTGTTCTGAGCATGTGGTGGCCGGGTAACACGAAAGGCAATACATCTGCCCTTGGTGGTACTATGAGGGGGGAAATGGGTATCTGTTACACAAGGCCGTGTACCCCCCTAACAAGATTAACGCTACAATTAGACCTATTATTATTATCATTAACAAAATACTGTTGCTCACCCGGCCGTGATGTGTTATTTGCCCCTGCATTCACTGCCGGGATTCACTGTCCCCGCTTGAGCGGCAGTCACGCCTCTTGCCTGAACTTGTTGCGGTGGATCGCCTTGATTCACCCCATTCGTTGTCATGCCTTCGTTGCCGCTGAAACCCTGCACTGCCTGCTCACCGACTCTGCCGATGGTAGCCGTCGGATCTTGTCCATTTCCCGAGAGCTATTCAGTTCACTAGCTGTTCTCTTGCCTTGTTCTTTTGGCAATGTTAGTTCAGCATAGGCTCATAGCGTTCACTATGGGTAATAAGCCTACACAAGGCGTCAGACTTCCTGGTTCCACAATAATCACCTTTCCCCCCGATGTAATTCTGTTTTCTACCGCGTAAACCTGAGTTACTTTGTCCAGATTTTACAAAATATTCAAATAAGCTCACGAATATTCCACAACGTCGTTCAATATGGTTCAATGCTTACACACGGCGTTGACTATCTAGACGTCCAGTTCAAAATTAGTCACCTTTTGCCCCGATGTAGTCCTGTTCTCTGCTGCGTTGACCAGTTGTTATTTGTTTTTTAAAACAGTCAAATAAAGGCCCACATTCATCATACACAAAGAGCAACGGTCAATCCGCACCGACGTTCAATTTGATATGTATGCAAATGTTCATTGTCGGCTGTCTATGCATTCCGAAATTATGTTCACCAAAGCTTATGCAACATCCAATCCGTAGGCCTCAATTAGGCCATAAAAGAAGGTCGAGAATCAGATTCCAGATGTTAATTTTCCCGAAGATTTTGTTCTTTAAAACCATGGATAAATCCCACAGCGCAAGATCCAGAGTTTTTAGCTATCCAAGCCCAAGTACACTTCAGCGAGAGTACCGCTGCTATGTGTTGGTTACCAATCACCCTTTTATTTCTTCTCGCTGAATAAAAATAATTAATCCTGCTTCGGGCCACCTTGGACAGCTACGCTGCGAATTTGTTGGCGAATTATTATCACCAAACCAAACTCATGAAAATCAAAACAGTGAATGATGAACACACAACCTGAAGCACGTAATCACGCCAGGTGCAACCTGCGCCATGCATCAACAACAAACCAAGCGCGACGCGCAATTGCCGCGTACAAAGGATACCGACCGGAAAGCCGCGCGCCACTACCAGACATAACCTATATATGACCGGTCATCGACAGCTATAGAGCAACTAACGCGTAAACAACCTGTAATAGGTCGATGACCTTTTGCGCCTACTGAAAGTCATATGGCCTCACACAATTAGCATTTACACGTGAATGGTGGAAATGCATTTATTCAATTGATAGTGGATTAGTCCTTTTTGGTCTGTGGCATTGGGGCATCTGGGACATGTTTTCGGATCACTCTTATATAGTGTATTATTCCTATTCCATTATATTATTATATCAATACAGTATTATTCATTTGACAGTGGATTAGTCCTTTTTGGTCAGTGGCATTGGGGCATCTGGGACATGTTTTCGGATCACTCTTATATAGTGTATTATTCCTATTCCATTATATTAATATATCAATACAGTATTATTCAATTGATAGTGGATTAGTACTTTTTGGTCTGTGGCATTGGGGCATTTGGGACATGTTTTCGGATCACTCTTGTATAGTGTATTATTCCAATTCCATTATATTAAAGGTAGATGTTCCGATTTTCAACTTGAAGTTTTCTATTCTACATGAAAGGTCATCCTTAAAAAAGTCGTGTTCCAAAGTTTGAGTTGCATAGCTCTAATGGTTCTTATTTTAGACGCACAAGATGCTGTGAACTGTACCCATTGAGTAGTACACAAACTATATCGGTGGTAACCACCATTCGCGGTAATTCAACGCTATTTCATCGATTTCTCCGTCATCATACCGATTTAGGCCGTCAAATTTCAGTATGATGATGAGAAAAATACGAGCTTTCATATGATATGAAAATCTCCGTATGTTTGAAATAATTCTGTGTTACGAAAATGTGATCGGGTCATCTACCTTTAATATATCAATACAGTATTATTCAATTGATAGTGGATTAGTCCTTTTTGGTCTGTGGCATTGGGGTATTTGGGACATGTTTTCGGATCACTCTTATATAGTGTATTATTCCTATTCCATTATATTAATATATCAATACAGTATTATTCAATTGATAGTGGATTAGTACTTTTTGGTCAGTGGCATTGGGGCATTTGGGACATGTTTTCGGATCACTCTTGTATAGTGTATTATTCCTATTCCATTATATTAAAGGTAGATGTTCCGATTTTCAACTTGAAGTTTTCTATTCTACATGAAAGGTCATCCTTAAAAAAGTCGTGTTCCAAAGTTTGAGTTGCATAGCTCTAATGGTTCTTATTTTAGACGCACAAGATGCTGTGAACTGTACCCATTGAGTAGTACACAAACTATATCGGTGGTAACCACCATTCGCGGTAATTCAACGCTATTTCATCGATTTCTCCGTCATCATACCGATTTAGGCCGTCAAATTTCAGTATGATGATGAGAAAAATACGAGCTTTCATATGATATGAAAATCTCCGTATGTTTGAAATAATTCTGTGTTACGAAAATGTGATCGGGTCATCTACCTTTAATATATCAATACAGTATTATTCAATTGATAGTGGATTAGTCCTTTTTGGTCTGTGGCATTGGGGCATTTGGGACATGTTTTCGGATCACTCTTATATTATGTATTATTCCTATTCCATTATATTAATATATCAATACAGTATTATTCAATTGATAGTGGATTAGTCCTTTTTGGTCTGTGGCATTGGGGCATATGGGACAACTTTTGGCATGAGTCTTATATAGTGTATTATTTCTATTCCATTATATTAATATATCAATGCAGTATTATTCAATTGATAGTGGATTAGTCCTTTTTGGTCTGTGGCATTGGGGCATTTGGAACATGTTTTTGGAATACTCTTATATAATGTATTATTCCTATTCCATTATATTAATATATCAATACAGTATTATTCAATTGATAGTGGATTAGACCTTTTTGGTCTGTGGCATTGGGGCATTTGGGACATGTTTTCGGATCACTCTTATATAATGTATTATTCCTATTCCATTATATTAATATATCAATACAGTATTATTCAATTGATAGTGGATTAGTCCTTTTTGGTCTGTGGCATTGGAGCATCTGGGACAACTTTTGGCATGAGTCTTATATAGTGTATTATTTCTATTCCATTATATTAATATATCAATGCAGTATTATTCAATTGATAGTGGATTAGTCCTTTTTGGTCTGTGGCATTGGGGCATTTGGGACATGTTTTCGGAATACCCTTATATAATGTATTATTCCTATTCCATTATATTAATATATCAATACAGTATTATTCAATTGATAGTGGATTAGTCCTTTTTGGTCTGTGGCATTTGGGGCATCTGGGACAACTTTTGGCATGAGTCTTATATAGTGTATTATTCCTATTCCATTATATTAATATATCAATACAGTATTATTCAATTGATAGTGGAATATTCCTTTTTGGTCTGTGGCATTGGGGCATTTGGGACATGTTTTCGGATCACTCTTATATAATGTATTATTCCTATTCCATTATATTAATATATCAATACAGTATTATTCAATTGATAGTGGATTAGTCCTTTTTGGTCTGTGGCATTGGGGCATTTGGGACATGTTTTCGGATCACTCATATATAATGTATTATTCCTATTCCATTATATTAATCTATCAATACAGTATTATTCATTTGATAGTGGATTAGTCCTTTTTTGGTCTGTGGCATTGGGGCATTTGGGACATGTTTTCGGATCACTCTTATATAATGTATTATTCCTATTCCTTTATATTAATATATCAATACAGTATTATTCAATTGATAGTGGATTAGTCCTTTTTGGGTCTGTGGCATTGGGGCATCTGGGACAACTTTTGGCATGAGTCTTATATAGTGTATTATTTCTATTCCATTATATTAATATATCAATGCAGTATTATTCAATTGATAGTGGATTAGTCCTTTTTGGTCTGTGGCATTGGGGCATTTAGGACATATTTTCGGATCACTCTTATATAATGTATTATTCCTATTCCATTATATTAATATATCAATACAGTATTATTCAATTGATAGTGGATTAGTCCTTTTTGGTGTGTGGCATTGGGGCATTTGGGACATGTTTTCGGATCACTCTTATATAATATATTATTCCTATTCCATTATATTAATATATCAATACAGTATTATTCAATTGATAGTGGATTAGTCCTTTTTGGTCTGTGGCATTGGGGCATTCGGGACATGTTTTCGGATCACTCTTATATAATGTATTATTCCTTTTCCATTATATTAATATATCAATACAGTATTATTCAATTGATAGTGGATTAGTCCTTTTTGGTCTGTGGCATTGGGGCAGCTGGGACAACTTTTGGCATGAGTCTTATATAGTGTATTATTCCTATTCCATTATATTAATATATCAATACAGTATTATTCAATTGATAGTGGATTAGTCCTTTTTGGTCTGTGGTATTGGGGCATTTGGGACATGTTTTCGGATCACTCATATATAATGTATTATTCCTATTCCATTATATTAATATATCAATACTGTATTATTCAATTGATAGTGGATTAGTCCTTTTTGGTCTGTGGCATTGGGTCATCTGGGACAACTTTTGGCATGAGTCTTATATAGTGTATTATTTCTATTCCATTATATTAATATATCAATGCAGTATTATTCAATTGATAGTGGATTAGTCCTTTTTGGTCTGTGGCATTGGGGCATTTAGGACATATTTTTGGATCACTCTTATATAATGTATTATTCCTATTCCATTATATTAATATATCAATACAGTATTATTCAATTGATAGTGGATTAGTCCTTTTTGGTCTGTGGCATTGGGGCATTTGGGACATGTTTTCGGATCACTCTTATATAATATATTATTCCTATTCCATTATATTAATATATCAATACAGTATTATTCAATTGATAGTGGATTAGTCCTTTTTGGTCTGTGGCATTGGGGCATCTGGGACAACTTTTGGCATGAGTCTTATATAGTGTATTATTCCTATTCCATTATATTAATATATCACTACAGTATTATTCAATTGATAGTGGATTAGTCCTTTTCGGTCTGTGGCGTTGGGGCATTAGGGACATGTTTTCGGATCACTCTTATATAATGTATTATTCCTATTCCATTATATCAATATATCAATACAGTATTATTCAATTGATAGTGGATTAGTCCTTTTTGGTCTGTGGCATTGGGGCATCTGGGACAACTTTTGGCATGAGTCTTATATAGTGTATTATTCCTATTCCATTATATTAATATATCAATACAGTATTATTCAATTGATAGTGGATTAGTCCTTTTTGGTCTGTGGCATTGGGGCATTTGGGACATGTTTTCGGATCACTCATATATAATGTATTATTCCTATTCCATTATATTAATATATCAATACAGTATTATTCAATTGATAGTGGATTAGTCCTTTTTGGTCTGTGGCATTGGGGCATTCGGGACATGTTTTCGGATCACTCTTATATAATGTATTATTCCTATTCCATTATATTAATATATCAATACAGTATTATTCAATTGATAGTGGATTAGTCCATTTTGGTCTGTGGCATTGGGGCATTCGGGACATGTTTTCGGATCACTCTTATATTATGTATTATTCCTATTCCATTATATTAATATATCAATACAGTATTATTCAATTGATAGTGGATTTGTCCTTTTTGGTCTGTGGCATTAGGGCATCTGGGACAACTTTTGGCATGAGTCTTATATAGTGTATTATTTCTATTCCATTATATTAATATATCAATGCAGTATTATTCAATTGATAGTGGATTAGTCCTTTTTGGTCTGTGGCATTGGGGCATCTGCGACAACTTTTGGCATGAGTCTTATATAGTGTATTATTTCTATTCCATTATATTAATATATCAATGCAGTATTATTCAATTGATAGTGTATTAGTCCTTTTTGGTCTGTGGCATTGGGGCATTCGGGACATGTTTTCGGATCACTCTTATATTATGTATTATTCCTATTCCATTATTAATATATCAATACAGTATTATTCAATTGATAGTGGATTAGTCCTTTTTGGTCTGTGGCATTGGGGCATTTGGGACATGTTTTCGGATCACTCTTATATAATGTATTATTCCTTTTCCATTATATTAATATATCAATACAGTATTATTCAATTGATAGTGGATTAGTCCTTTTTGGTCTGTGGCATTGGGGCATCTGGGACAACTTTTGGCATGAGTCTTATATAGTGTATTATTCCTATTCCATTATATTAATATATCAATACAGTATTATTCAATTGATAGTGGATTATTCCTTTTTGGTCTGTGGCATTGGGGCATTTGGGACATATTTTCGGATCACTCTTATATAATGTATTATTCCTATTCCATTATATTAATATATCAATACAGTATTATTCAATTGATAGTGGATTAGTCCTTTTTGGTCTGTGGCATTGGGGCATTTGGGACATGTTTTCGGATCACTCATATATAATGTATTATTCCTATTCCATTATATTAATATATCAATACAGTATTATTCAATTGATAGTGGATTAGTCCTTTTTTGGTCTGTGGCATTGGGGCATTTGGGACATGTTTTCGGATCACTCTTATATAATGTATTATTCCTTTTCCATTATATTAATATATCAATACAGTATTATTCAATTGATAGTGGATTAGTCCTTTTTGGTCTGTGGCATTGGGGCATCTGGGACAACTTTTGGCATGAGTCTTATATAGTGTATTATTCCTATTCCATTATATTAATATATCAATACAGTATTATTCAATTGATAGTGGATTATTCCTTTTTGGTCTGTGGCATTGGGGCATTTGGGACATATTTTCGGATCACTCTTATATAATGTATTATTCCTATTCCATTATATTAATATATCAATACAGTATTATTCAATTGATAGTGGATTATTCCTTTTTGGTCTGTGGCATTGGGGCATTTGGGACATGTTTTCGGATCACTCATATATAATGTATTATTCCTATTCCATTATATTAATATATCAATACAGTATTATTCAATTGATAGTGGATTAGTCCTTTTTTGGTCTGTGGCATTGGGGCATCTGGGACAACTTTTGGCATGAGTCTTATATAGTGTATTATTCCTATTCCATTATATTAATATATCACTACAGTATTATTCAATTGATGGTGGATTAGTCCTTTTTGGTCTGTGGCGTTGGGCATTAGGGACATGTTTTCGGATCACTCTTATATAATGTATTATTCCTATTGCATTATATTAATATATCAATACAGTATTATTCAATTGATAGTGGATTAGTCCTTTTTGGTCTGTGGCATTGGGGCATTTGGGACATGTTTTCGGATCACTCATATATAATGTATTATTCCTATTCCATTATATTAATATATCAATACAGTATTATTCAATTGATAGTGGATTAGTCCTTTTTTGGTCTGTGGCATTGGGGCATCTGGGACAACTTTTGGCATGAGTCTTATATAGTGTATTATTTCTATTCCATTATATTAATATATCAATGCAGTATTATTCAATTGATAGTGGATTAGTCCTTTTTGGTCTGTGGCATTGGGGCATCTGCGACAACTTTTGGCATGAGTCTTATATAGTGTATTATTTCTATTCCATTATATTAATATATCAATGCAGTATTATTCAATTGATAGTGTATTAGTCCTTTTTGGTCTGTGGCATTGGGGCATTCGGGACATGTTTTCGGATCACTCTTATATTATGTATTATTCCTATTCCATTATTAATATATCAATACAGTATTATTCAATTGATAGTGGATTAGTCCTTTTTGGTCTGTGGCATTGGGGCATTTGGGACATGTTTTCGGATCACTCTTATATAATGTATTATTCCTTTTCCATTATATTAATATATCAATACAGTATTATTCAATTGATAGTGGATTAGTCCTTTTTGGTCTGTGGCATTGGGGCATCTGGGACAACTTTTGGCATGAGTCTTATATAGTGTATTATTCCTATTCCATTATATTAATATATCAATACAGTATTATTCAATTGATAGTGGATTATTCCTTTTTGGTCTGTGGCATTGGGGCATTTGGGACATATTTTCGGATCACTCTTATATAATGTATTATTCCTATTCCATTATATTAATATATCAATACAGTATTATTCAATTGATAGTGGATTAGTCCTTTTTGGTCTGTGGCATTGGGGCATTTGGGACATGTTTTCGGATCACTCATATATAATGTATTATTCCTATTCCATTATATTAATATATCAATACAGTATTATTCAATTGATAGTGGATTAGTCCTTTTTTGGTCTGTGGCATTGGGGCATTTGGGACATGTTTTCGGATCACTCTTATATAATGTATTATTCCTTTTCCATTATATTAATATATCAATACAGTATTATTCAATTGATAGTGGATTAGTCCTTTTTGGTCTGTGGCATTGGGGCATCTGGGACAACTTTTGGCATGAGTCTTATATAGTGTATTATTCCTATTCCATTATATTAATATATCAATACAGTATTATTCAATTGATAGTGGATTATTCCTTTTTGGTCTGTGGCATTGGGGCATTTGGGACATATTTTCGGATCACTCTTATATAATGTATTATTCCTATTCCATTATATTAATATATCAATACAGTATTATTCAATTGATAGTGGATTATTCCTTTTTGGTCTGTGGCATTGGGGCATTTGGGACATGTTTTCGGATCACTCATATATAATGTATTATTCCTATTCCATTATATTAATATATCAATACAGTATTATTCAATTGATAGTGGATTAGTCCTTTTTTGGTCTGTGGCATTGGGGCATCTGGGACAACTTTTGGCATGAGTCTTATATAGTGTATTATTCCTATTCCATTATATTAATATATCACTACAGTATTATTCAATTGATAGTGGATTAGTCCTTTTTGGTCTGTGGCGTTGGGCATTAGGGACATGTTTTCGGATCACTCTTATATAATGTATTATTCCTATTGCATTATATTAATATATCAATACAGTATTATTCAATTGATAGTGGATTAGTCCTTTTTGGTCTGTGGCATTGGGGCATTTGGGACATGTTTTCGGATCACTCATATATAATGTATTATTCCTATTCCATTATATTAATATATCAATACAGTATTATTCAATTGATAGTGGATTAGTCCTTTTTGGTCTGTGGCATTGGGGCATTCGGGACATGTTTTCGGATCACTCTTATATTATGTATTATTCCTATTCCATTATATTAATATATCAATACAGTATTTTTCAATTGATAGTGGATTTTGTCCTTTTTGGTCTGTGGCATTAGGGCATCTGGGACAACTTTTGGCATGAGTCTTATATAGTGTATTATTTCTATTCCATTATATTAATATATCAATGCAGTATTATTCAATTGATAGTGGATTAGTCCTTTTTAGTCTGTGGCATTGGGGCATCTGGGACAACTTTTGGCATGAGTCTTATATAGTGTATTATTTCTATTCCATTATATTAATATATCAATGCAGTATTATTCAATTGATAGTGGATTAGTCCTTTTTGGTCTGTGGCATTGGGGCATTTGGGACATATTTTCGGATCACTCTTATATAATGTATTATTCCTATTCCATTATATTAATATATCAATACAGTATTATTCAATTGATAGTGGATTAGTCCTTTTTGGTCTGTGGCATTGGGGCATTTGGGACATGTTTTCGGATCACTCATATATAATGTATTATTCCTATTCCATTATATTAATATATCAATACAGTATTATTCAATTGATAGTGGATTAGTCCTTTTTTGGTCTGTGGCATTGGGGCATTTGGGACATGTTTTCGGATCACTCTTATATAATGTATTATTCCTTTTCCATTATATTAATATATCAATACAGTATTATTCAATTGATAGTCGATTAGTCCTTTTTGGTCTGTGGCATTGGGGCATCTGGGACAACTTTTGGCATGAGTCTTATATAGTGTATTATTCCTATTCCATTATATTAATATATCAATACAGTATTATTCAATTGATAGTGGATTATTCCTTTTTGGTCTGTGGCATTGGGGCATTTGGGACATATTTTCGGATCACTCTTATATAATGTATTATTCCTATTCCATTATATTAATATATCAATACAGTATTATTCAATTGATAGTGGATTAGTCCTTTTTGGTCTGTGGCATTGGGGCATTTGGGACATGTTTTCGGATCACTCATATATAATGTATTATTCCTATTCCATTATATTAATATATCAATACAGTATTATTCAATTGATAGTTGATTAGTCCTTTTTTGGTCTGTGGCATTGGGGCATTTGGGACATGTTTTCGGATCACTCTTATATAATGTATTATTCCTATTCCATTATATTAATATATCAATACAGTATTATTCAATTGATAGTGGATTAGTCCTTTTTTGGTCTGTGGCATTGGGGCATCTGGGACAACTTTTGGCATGAGTCTTATATAGTGTATTATTCCTATTCCATTATATTAATATATCAATACAGTATTATTCAATTGATAGTGGATTAGTCCTTTTTGGTCTGTGGCGTTGGGCATTAGGGACATGTTTTCGGATCACTCTTATATAATGTATTATTCCTATTGCATTATATTAATATATCAATACAGTATTATTCAATTGATAGTGGATTAGTCCTTTTTGGTCTGTGGCATTGGGGCATTTGGGACATGTTTTCGGATCACTCATATATAATGTATTATTCCTATTCCATTATATTAATATATCAATACAGTATTATTTAATTGATAGTGGATTAGTCCTTTTTGGTCTGTGGCATTGGGGCATTCGGGACATGTTTTCGGATCACTCTTATATTATGTATTATTCCTATTCCATTATATTAATATATCAATACAGTATTTTTCAATTAATAGTGGATTTTGTCCTTTTTGGTCTGTGGCATTAGGGCATCTGGGACAACTTTTGGCATGAGTCTTATATAGTGTATTATTTCTATTCCATTATATTAATATATCAATGCAGTATTATTCAATTGATAGTGGATTAGTCCTTTTTAGTCTGTGGCATTGGGGCATCTGGGACAACTTTTGGCATGAGTCTTTTATAGTGTATTACTTCTATTCCATTATATTAATATATCAATGCAGTATTATTCAATTGATAGTGGATTAGTCCTTTTTGGTCTGTGGCATTGGGGCATTCGGGACATGTTTTCGGATCACTCTTATATTATGTATTATTCCTATTCCATTATTTTAATATATCAATACAGTATTATTCAATTGATAGTGGATTAGTCCTTTTTGGTCTGTGGCATTGGGGCATTTGGGACATGTTTTCGGATCACTCTTATATAATGTATTATTCCTTTTCCATTATATTAATATATCAATACAGTATTATTCAATTGATAGTGGATTAGTCCTTTTTGGTCTGTGGCATTGGGGCATCTGGGACAACCTTTGGCATGAGTCTTATATAGTGTATTATTCCTATTCCATTATATTAATATATCAATACAGTATTGTGTAGAGAAGCACATGACAAAAAGAATGACTATCACAGTTTTATTTATTCATGAGAATGGTAGGCCATCGCCTAATTACAAGAACAAACAAAGTATAGTATTTAAACAATCAATCTAAGTACTACAAAAATGGTAGGCCATCGCCTACAAGAACAAACAAAGTATAGTATTTAAACAATCAATCTAAGTACTACAATATAATAGGAATAATACACTATATAAGACTCATGCCAAAAGTTGTCCCAGATGCCCCAATGCCACAGACCAAAAAGGACTAATCCACTATCAATTGAATAATACTGTATTGATATATTAATATAATGGAAAAGGAATAATACATTATATAAGAGTGATCCGAAAACATGTCCCAAATGCCCCAATGCCACAGACCAAAAAAGGACTAATCCACTATCAATTGAATAATACTGTATTGATATATTAATATAATGGAATAGGAATAATACATTATATATGAGTGATCCGAAAACATGTCCCAAATGCCCCAATGCCACAGACCAAAAAGGACTAATCCACTATCAATTGAATAATACTGTATTGATATATTAATATAATGGAATAGGAATAATACATTATATAAGAGTGATCCGAAAATATGTCCCAAATGCCCCAATGCCACAGACCAAAAAGGAATAATCCACTATCAATTGAATAATACTGTATTGATATATTAATATAATGGAATAGGAATAGGAATAATACACTATATAAGACTCATGCCAAAAGTTGTCCCAGATGCCCCAATGCCACAGACCAAAAAGGACTAATCCACTATCAATTGAATAATACTGTATTGATATATTAATATAATGGAAAAGGAATAATACATTATATAAGAGTGATCCGAAAACATGTCCCAAATGCCCCAATGCCACAGACCAAAAAGGACTAATCCACTATCAATTGAATAATACTGTATTGATATATTAATATAATGGAATAGGAATAATACATAATATAAGAGTGATCCGAAAACATGTCCCGAATGCCCCAATGCCACAGACCAAAAAGGACTAATCCACTATCAATTGAATAATACTGCATTGATATATTAATATAATGGAATAGAAATAATACACTATATAAGACTCATGCCAAAAGTTGTCCCAGATGCCCCAATGCCACAGACCAAAAAGGACTAATCCACTATCAATTGAATAATACTGCATTGATATATTAATATAATGGAATAGAAATAATACACTATATAAGACTCATGCCAAAAGTTGTCCCAGATGCCCTAATGCCACAGACCAAAAAGGACAAATCCACTATCAATTGAATAATACTGTATTGATATATTAATATAATGGAATAGGAATAATACATAATATAAGAGTGATCCGAAAACATGTCCCGAATGCCCCAATGCCACAGACCAAAATGGACTAATCCACTATCAATTGAATAATACTGTATTGATATATTAATATAATGGAATAGGAATAATACATTATATAAGAGTGATCCGAAAACATGTCCCGAATGCCCCAATGCCACAGACCAAAAAGGACTAATCCACTATCAATTGAATAATACTGTATTGATATATTAATATAATGGAATAGGAATAATACATTATATATGAGTGATCCGAAAACATGTCCCAAATGCCCCAATGCCACAGACCAAAAAGGACTAATCCACTATCAATTGAATAATACTGTATTGATATATTAATACAATGGAATAGGAATAATACACTATATAAGACTCATGCCAAAAGTTGTCCCAGATGCCCCAATGCCACAGACCAAAAAGGACTAATCCACTATCAATTGAATAATACTGTATTGATATATTAATATAATGGAATAGGAATAATACATTATATAAGAGTGATCCGAAAACATGTCCCTAATGCCCCAACGCCACAGACCAAAAAGGACTAATCCACTATCAATTGAATAATACTGTATTGATATATTAATATAATGGAATAGGAATAATACACTATATAAGACTCATGCCAAAAGTTGTCCCAGATGCCCCAATGCCACAGACCAAAAAGGACTAATCCACTATCAATTGAATAATACTGTATTGATATATTAATATAATGGAATAGGAATAATATATTATATAAGAGTGATCCGAAAACATGTCCCAAATGCCCCAATGCCACAGACCAAAAAGGACTAATCCACTATCAATTGAATAATACTGTATTGATATATTAATATAATGGAATAGAAATAATACACTATATAAGACTCATGCCAAAAGTTGTCCCAGATGCCCCAATGCCACAGACCAAAAAGGACTAATCCACTATCAATTGAATAATACAGTATTGATATATTAATATAATGGAATAGGAATAATACATTATATATGAGTGATCCGAAAACATGTCCCAAATGCCCCAATACCACAGACCAAAAAGGACTAATCCACTATCAATTGAATAATACTGTATTGATATATTAATATAATGGAATAGGAATAATACACTATATAAGACTCATGCCAAAAGTTGTCCCAGCTGCCCCAATGCCACAGACCAAAAAAGACTAATCCACTATCAATTGAATAATACTGTATTGATATATTAATATAATGGAAAAGGAATAATACATTATATAAGAGTGATCCGAAAACATGTCCCGAATGCCCCAATGCCACAGACCAAAAAGGACTAATCCACTATCAATTGAATAATACTGTATTGATATATTAATATAATGGAATAGGAATAATATATTATATAAGAGTGATCCGAAAACATGTCCCAAATGCCCCAATGCCACACACCAAAAAGGACTAATCCACTATCAATTGAATAATACTGTATTGATATATTAATATAATGGAATAGGAATAATACATTATATAAGAGTGATCCGAAAATATGTCCTAAATGCCCCAATGCCACAGACCAAAAAGGACTAATCCACTATCAATTGAATAATACTGCATTGATATATTAATATAATGGAATAGAAATAATACACTATATAAGACTCATGCCAAAAGTTGTCCCAGATGCCCCAATGCCACAGACCAAAAAAGGACTAATCCACTATCAATTGAATAATACTGTATTGATATATTAATATAAAGGAATAGGAATAATACATTATATAAGAGTGATCCGAAAACATGTCCCAAATGCCCCAATGCCACAGACCAAAAAAGGACTAATCCACTATCAAATGAATAATACTGTATTGATAGATTAATATAATGGAATAGGAATAATACATTATATATGAGTGATCCGAAAACATGTCCCAAATGCCCCAATGCCACAGACCAAAAAGGACTAATCCACTATCAATTGAATAATACTGTATTGATATATTAATATAATGGAATAGGAATAATACATTATATAAGAGTGATCCGAAAACATGTCCCAAATGCCCCAATGCCACAGACCAAAAAGGAATATTCCACTATCAATTGAATAATACTGTATTGATATATTAATATAATGGAATAGGAATAATACACTATATAAGACTCATGCCAAAAGTTGTCCCAGATGCCCCAAATGCCACAGACCAAAAAGGACTAGTCCACTATCAATTGAATAATACTGTATTGATATATTAATATAATGGAATAGGAATAATACATTATATAAGAGTATTCCGAAAACATGTCCCAAATGCCCCAATGCCACAGACCAAAAAGGACTAATCCACTATCAATTGAATAATACTGCATTGATATATTAATATAATGGAATAGAAATAATACACTATATAAGACTCATGCCAAAAGTTGTCCCAGATGCTCCAATGCCACAGACCAAAAAGGACTAATCCACTATCAATTGAATAATACTGTATTGATATATTAATATAATGGAATAGGAATAATACATTATATAAGAGTGATCCGAAAACATGTCCCAAATGCCCCAATGCCACAGACCAAAAAGGTCTAATCCACTATCAATTGAATAATACTGTATTGATATATTAATATAATGGAATAGGAATAATACATTATATAAGAGTATTCCAAAAACATGTTCCAAATGCCCCAATGCCACAGACCAAAAAGGACTAATCCACTATCAATTGAATAATACTGCATTGATATATTAATATAATGGAATAGAAATAATACACTATATAAGACTCATGCCAAAAGTTGTCCCAGATGCCCCAATGCCACAGACCAAAAAGGACTAATCCACTATCAATTGAATAATACTGTATTGATATATTAATATAATGGAATAGGAATAATACATAATATAAGAGTGATCCGAAAACATGTCCCAAATGCCCCAATGCCACAGACCAAAAAGGACTAATCCACTATCAATTGAATAATACTGTATTGATATATTAAAGGTAGATGACCCGATCACATTTTCGTATTAACACAGAATTATTTCAAACATACGGAGATTTTCATATCATATGAAAGCTCGTATTTTTCTCATCATCATACTGAAATTTGACGGCCTAAATCGGTATGATGACGGAGAAATCGATGAAATAGCGTTGAATTACCGCGAATGGTGGTTACCACCGATATAGTTTGTGTACTACTCAATGGGTACAGTTCACAGCATCTTGTGCGTCTAAAATAAGAACCATTAGAGCTATGCAACTCAAACTTTGGAACACGACTTTTTTAAGGATGACCTTTCATGTAGAATAGAAAACTTCAAGTTGAAAATCGGAACATCTACCTTTAATATAATGGAATAGGAATAATACACTATACAAGAGTGATCCGAAAACATGTCCCAAATGCCCCAATGCCACAGACCAAAAAGTACTAATCCACTATCAATTGAATAATACTGTATTGATATATTAATATAATGGAATAGGAATAATACACTATATAAGAGTGATCCGAAAACATGTCCCAAATACCCCAATGCCACAGACCAAAAAGGACTAATCCACTATCAATTGAATAATACTGTATTGATATATTAAAGGTAGATGACCCGATCACATTTTCGTAACACAGAATTATTTCAAACATACGGAGATTTTCATATCATATGAAAGCTCGTATTTTTCTCATCATCATACTGAAATTTGACGGCCTAAATCGGTATGATGACGGAGAAATCGATGAAATAGCGTTGAATTACCGCGAATGGTGGTTACCACCGATATAGTTTGTGTACTACTCAATGGGTACAGTTCACAGCATCTTGTGCGTCTAAAATAAGAACCATTAGAGCTATGCAACTCAAACTTTGGAACACGACTTTTTTAAGGATGACCTTTCATGTAGAATAGAAAAACTTCAAGTTGAAAATCGGAACATCTACCTTTAATATAATGGAATTGGAATAATACACTATACAAGAGTGATCCGAAAACATGTCCCAAATGCCCCAATGCCACAGACCAAAAAGTACTAATCCACTATCAATTGAATAATACTGTATTGATATATTAATATAATGGAATAGGAATAATACACTATATAAGAGTGATCCGAAAACATGTCCCAGATGCCCCAATGCCACAGACCAAAAAGGACTAATCCACTGTCAAATGAATAATACTGTATTGATATAATAATATAATGGAATAGGAATAATACACTATATAAGAGTGATCCGAAAACATGTCCCAGATGCCCCAATGCCACAGACCAAAAAGGACTAATCCACTATCAATTGAATAAATGCATTTCCACCATTCACGTGTAAATGCTAATTGTGTGAGGCCATATGACTTTCAGTAGGCGCAAAAGGTCATCGACCTATTACAGGTTGTTTACGCGTTAGTTGCTCTATAGCTGTCGATGACCGGTCATATATAGGTTATGTCTGGTAGTGGCGCGCGGCTTTCCGGTCGGTATCCTTTGTACGCGGCAATTGCGCGTCGCGCTTGGTTTGTTGTTGATGCATGGCGCAGGTTGCACCTGGCGTGATTACGTGCTTCAGGTTGTGTGTTCATCATTCACTGTTTTGATTTTCATGAGTTTGGTTTGGCCTCCCTCCCGCCCCTCACCCTCCTCCAAAGGGTGAGAGATGGGGGGAAAGCTTAACACCTCGTTATTGGGGTCCTTGTTGTCGTATATTGCTGATAAATAGTGGGATGGTATGGAGGTAGTAGGATTGAGCCTGGGATGCGGGGCCCGGGGGATCGCAGGATAGCATTTTTCACTGGAGACACTATCTAGGATGAGGGTTGCCCGGCGACCCCTGCGGGTGCCCTTGCCTCCCCGGCTCGATGTTGTATGTCCTTTTGTAGGAGTTTGTCAAATTTGTCCAATATCAGCTAGAATCTTGTCAAGTGTTGTTCAATAGCAGGTTGTTCCAGAACTCTAGCTCATTGACTCATTGCTTGTCAAAATTGATCAATATCGCTTATAATATGAGTTGGTCCATAGCAGGGTGTTCTGGTTCACAGTGCTTAAAATCTAAATGTCAATTGCATATTGGATGGGAGCATGGGAAATGCCGAATTGTTTGAGAATATTGTAGTACTTAGATTGATTGTTTAAATACTATACTTTGTTTGTTCTTGTAGGCGATGGCCTACCATTCTTGTAGTACTTAGATTGATTGTTTAAATACTATACTTTGTTTGTTCTTGTAATTAGGCGATGGCCTACCATTCTCATGAATAAATAAAACTGTGATAGTCATTCTTTTTGTCATGTGCTTCTCTACACAATACTGTATTGATATATTAATATAACGGAATAGGAATAATGTACTATATAACAGTGATACGAAAAACTGCCCAGATGTCCCATTGCCACAGACCAAAAAGGACTAATCCACTATTAATTGAATAATACTGTATTGATATATTAATATATTGGAATAGGAATAATGCGCTATATAAAAGTGATCCGAAAAGCTGCCCCAGATGTCCCAATGCCACAGACCAAAAAGGACTAATCCACTATTAATTGAATATTACTGTATTGATATATTAATATAATGGAATTGGAATAATACGCTATATAAGAGTGATCCAAAAAGCTGCCCCAGATGTCCCAATGCTACAAACCAAAAAGGACTAATACACTATTAATTCGTCGGTCTCATCACATACAGATCTATTCGACGCAACACGCTTTTCGAGAAAATCGAGATTGAAAATCCTGTCGTCATATTTGGCTTCAAACTTGCTTATTTCTTAACCAATATTCCTAGATAGGATATATACATGAAGAGGACCCTTGGTACTTTCTATTTAGGTCATTTTGTGTGCTAATCTTTTGAATAACATTGATTAAAATGGTGACTAAACTTATAGCTCTGTATGTGAAAATATTTTTTTCTCATTATTTACGATGATTTCTCGTATAGAGCGCATATAGATCTCTATGGAATAGATCTGTATGTGAAACGCGTAGAATTTGCAATGTTCAAATAGCTCATGGAATAGATCTGTATGTGATTGTGTCGTCCACGTTATAGATCTGTATGTGATACACACTTACGTATGGGCAAAAGTAGAATAATATAGAATAGCGCTATATGTGAAACGCTGAAATGTAAAAACAGCAAATACACCAAATTCAAGGACTTATATCTCATTAATTAAACAGAATTGAGGTCTGTAACTTGGGTTATTGAAAGAGCACGATACAATATTACTAAAAACCAATTTTCTCAAAAATTCATAATCTCTCGAATAGATCAGTATGTGATGAGACCGACGAATTGAATAATACTGTATTGATATATTGATGTAATGGAATAGGAATAATGCGCTACACAAGAATAATACACTATATAAAACCTGTCCCAAATGGCCCAAAGCCACAGACTAATACGGATTGATCTACTCTAATATATTAGTGCTATATTAATGTGTACATACATGTATAATGGAATAGGAATTATATACTATAAATAATTGCATAGGACTATAATGTTAATAGGCATCAATATGATTTATTCATTATAATTGGTACTTAAGCAGTACATTATATATTCTATGTATTATAGGAAATTTCGTGAGTGCTTACATGAAGGCAACACCGATTTGTTGATGAAAAGTAGGGTCTTGGGAACTGAATTTTTCAAAAAAGTAGGTCTTGAGAACTGGCGTAAAGGACGCTCCCGTGGACATGCTTTCTGTACTTTACCATATCTGAAGAACCAACCAAGATAAATGTTTCATTTTTTAAAGATAATTTCAAAACTTACTGTTGATCAAGACTAAGTAAACACATATTCTCTGAAACTTCAAATGTGGTTTAAAAAAATCCTTGAACTTGGGTCACCTTTTTTTTGAACCACCCGGTAGTTTAATTTTGATTAGCAAGAACGCACATTTTCGGGGGGGGTTTTGGTTTTAGAACGCAAAATTTTAGAAGAATTGTGGCTTTGGGACGCAAAATTTTGCGATTTTTGAATTTTCAATGAAATTGGGGTCTTAAGAACTGATGCAGGCTCAACAAGGAGGCATACGAGCTAGCAGCAGAGGGTGAAAAAGGGGGTCTTCAGCGCGGCACATACCTATACACTTTTCCAAGTGCTATGTACATGTACGAGGGGCAGTCAGTAAATAATGAAAGTGATCATGGTATGGTATGCATGGGTGATTCTATTGAGGGGAAAATATAATCAATACAAAGTATGAACCTTTGTCTTTCAAACAATACAATTTTGGATTTTTAAGTATCAACTATGACGTCATAGCATTAGCGTAAACTAAGTACACTTGGGACACTGACTGAAATTTGTCAATATTTGGCTGGATATGTAATAGGTTGAAATAATGGGTTGTTTGAAAGATTTGCGTGTATCTCGGCAATGCAAGCATAGAAACAGATAACAATTGGTGCATAGTTAGAACACATAATAATCTCTGTTTCACACTTTTGTTAGATCCGAATTCTTTAATACAAACAAGAAGGGACCATCTTAAATACGCTTTTATTAAGCAAAATCCGCAACAATAAACCTTAGAAAACAACAAAGGATAAAGAACAATGGAGGGATTATACTTGAGTGAAATGTTGTGGGATGTAAAGCAATAATAGTGGGCATTTCAAAAGGAGCTGATCATAAAATGTCCTCAAACCATTGAAATTATGTGACGATTACTTTAACAGTACACATCTAGTAGCTCCAAAGATAGCAGTAACAAGAGAGGTTGTGGCAGCCATCTTTGATTGATATATTCATGTATATCTTCATTTTGACTAGCACAATAATTATACACATTGATAAACGAATTTGTCAATATTTCTGATTAGAATTTGAAGGCACAGTAAGCTTTTATCTGGTAAATTTCATGATTTTAGCAATTTTTGGCCAAGTTCAAAATTATCTGCCGTCTGCGCATGCGCATATTTTCTGTAAATTTCATGCGAATAAGTTCAGATAATTAGTTAACTATCCTAGGGAATCTCCCAAATAGGTTTATTGCTTGGTTTATTTCTTAAATTGTTTGATTTTCAGGATTAATTAGATACCAAATTGATGTTATATGATGATCGAAAAAGCGAGCAAATAAGGAAATTAGTGCGACATGTTGAAATATATTTTCAGTCAAGTCAGTGCTTTGATACGGATACGCGCCGCAACACACGCATCTCCCATTGGCCAAGTTCCAGCTTTGTCTACGTTTTTGTGGGCTTGAAACTCACACTATTTTAACCACACACAACAAGCAACTGGCATCATGAAAGTACATGTAAGCTCATTTTTAAAAGCTAAAATGGTTAATATAAAATTGTTTCTGTGGGAGCAGTGGCGTAGCTAGTGTATCGGGGCGGGGAGCGTTAGCTTGCGTGCGTGCGCGTTCGCGTTCGCTACGTATATTAGCGTTTATATGTTTAGCATGCACTCGCGGCGAATCCTAAGTGAGCAGAGAATGTTGCATCTGACACCACCAAATTTCTTATGTGGCAGGGGATTGAATTTGGAAACCCGGAATGTATGCTGTAAGCCACGTGGATCCGTTACAGGTATTAACCTGCCTTTTATACAATGACAAGCACGGAGCCTTCTGGAGTTTATCACATGTATTTATTCATAGACGCATATCACATTATATATTACAAGTCTTATTACGCAACAACTTCAACTATTAAAACAATTTAATGGACCAAACACACCACTGCTATAAAAGTACGCGAACACCCAATGACAATTCGTCCCTTCTTAATTTGGATTACCCTGGTCTAATATCCGCACTGGCGTTACAATGTGCGTCCTGGGGTTACAATCGTCCTAGCGTTACAATCGCCCCTCCGTTACAATCGCCCCTCCGTTACAATCGTCCTGGGGTTACAATCACAACTCCGTGGATCGTTAGCTGAAATAAAGAACAACATGGGGTTAACAACATTGGCAAGGCAATGGCTTGAGGCCATGCCCGGGTCATGATCATCGGGTCTTTATCCCAACAACCAGGGGATCATAGAGAGGTATGATAATCGGTGAGGTATGATCATCGGGTCGTTATCCCAACAACAACCAGGGGATCATGGAGAGGTATGATAATCGTTGAGGTATGATCATCGGGTCGCTATCCCAACAGCAACCAGGGGATCATGGAGAGGTATGATAATCGGTGAGGTATGATCATCGGGTCGTTATCCCAACAACAACCAGGGGATCATGGAGAGGTATGATAATCGTTGAGGTATGATCATCGGGTCGCTATCCCAACAGCAACCAGGGGATCATGGAGAGGTATGATAATCGGTGAGGTATGATCATCGGGTCGTTATCCCAACAACAACCAGGGGATCATGGAGAGGTATGATAATCGGTGAGGTATGATCATCGGGTCGCTATCCCAACAGCAACCAGGGGGTCATGGAGAGGTATGATAATCGGTGAGGTATGATCATCGGGTCGTTATCCCAACAGCAACCAGGGGATCATGGAGAGGTATGATAATCGGTGAGGTATGATCATCGGGTCGTTATCCCAACAACAACCAGGGGATCATGGAGAGGTATGATAATCGTTGAGGTATGATCATCGGGTCGCTATCCCAACAGCAACCAGGGGATCATGGAGAGGTATGATAATCGGTGAGGTATGATCATCGGGTCGTTATCCCAACAACAACCAGGGGATCATGGAGAGGTATGATAATCGGTGAGGTATGATCATCGGGTCGCTATCCCAACAGCAACCAGGGGGTCATGGAGAGGTATGATAATCGGTGAGGTATGATCATCGGGTCGTTATCCCAACAACAACCAGGGGATCATGGAGAGGTATGATAATCGTTGAGGTATGATCATCGGGTCGCTATCCCAACAGCAACCAGGGGATCATGGAGAGGTATGATAATCGGTGAGGTATGATCATCGGGTCGTTATCCCAACAACAACCAGGGGATCATGGAGAGGTATGATAATCGGTGAGGTATGATCATCGGGTCGCTATCCCAACAGCAACCAGGGGGTCATGGAGAGGTATGATAATCGGTGAGGTATGATCATCGGGTCGTTATCCCAACAGCAACCAGGGGATCATGGAGAGGTATTATAATCGGTGAGGTCGCTATCCCAACAGCAACCAGGGGATCATGGAGAGGTATGATAATCGGTGAGGTATGATCATCGGGTCGCTATCCCAACAGCAACCAGGGGATCATGGAGAGGTATGATCATCGGCGAGGTATGATCATCGGGTCGCTATCCCAACAGCAACCAGGGGATCATGGAGAGGTATGATAATCGGTGAGGTATGATCATCGGGTCGCTATCCCAACAGCAACCAGGGGATCATGGAGAGGTATGATAATCGGTGAGGTATGATCATCGGGTCGCTATCCCAACAGCAACCAGGGGATCATGGAGAGGTATGATAATCGGTGAGGTATGATCATCGGGTCGCTATCCCAACAGCAACCAGGGGATCATGGAGAGGTATGATAATCGGGGAGGTATGATCATCGGGTCGCTATCCCAACAGCAACCAGGGGATCATGGAGAGGTATGATAATCGGTGAGGTATGATCATCGGGTCGTTATCCCAACAACAACCAGGGGATCATGGAGAGGTATGATAATCGGTGAGGTATGATCATCGGGTCGCTATCCCAACAGCAACCAGGGGATCATGGAGAGGTATGATAATCGGTGAGGTATATTTTGACACAACCGAACTATTTCACTAGCGGAGAAGCCCAACATTGTCTGTAGGACTCACATATTATATTTACAACAATCCACGCTGCTACTTGTGCAATTTAGGTACAGCCAAAGCCTAGCGGTACAAATTTCCGAAGATTGGTTTGGAACCAAACCAATTCCAGAGTTACACATTAACTTGCAAAGCAATTGCAATTCGCCAGAAGCGCACAGAGTCAAATCAGTTAAGAACAACAACCTACTGACTCTGCATTAACAAAGTATATTTAAATCTCCAAACAATCTACGCACCAAATTAGCATTATGTATGTTTTACTTAACGCTCCAAACCATCTACGCACCAGATTAGCATTATGTATGTTTTACTTAACGCTCCAAACCATCTACGCACCAAATTAGCATTATGTATGTTTTACTTAACGCTCCAAACATCTACGCACCAAATTAGCATTATGTATGTTTTACTTAACGCTCCAAAAATCTACGCACCACATTAGCATTATGTATGTTTTACTTAACGCTCCAAACATCTACGCACCACATTAAACAACTGAACATCGTCTCGCCGTATTTACTGCACCATCTCCGTCAACCTACCTCCCTTTCCACAAATTCGCGCTCACTAATTTAGAATGTTCTTACCGTCCTGCTAGCAGTTGGTTCACATATTAACAATTTTACCAAGTTCAAAACCCACCTAATCCTGTGATATGGTCACGAACGCTCAGATAGATCTTGCTGCGTCTTTATCCAACCGTCTCTACAACAAATACACAAATAGTGGAATAGGTCCACTAACAGTTAATCTAGCATTTACACAATATGGTCATGGCATTCAATCGTACGTGTAATGGACTACGACAAGAATGATCTCACACGGCATCCCCCACAGTAGTATGACACAGTGTCACCAGGTACAACGTAATTAAATATATAGATCAAGCATATCCAAAACCAAAGGTATTCAAAACAAGCTAAGTATTTTGGCTGAGTGATAAAATTGGATCACTCAAAAACTCCTAAGAGTTTTACAAAACACCAAATAGATCATAGGAATTTCTTAAGTATACAACAATAGATGACATTCACAAAATGTCATGGGTCTCCAAAACAGTCTGAACAATCAAAAACAAAGTGCTATTTATTTACACAGCACCATTAGGGTGTCATGTCTTATACATAACAACCATTTAACAGTACAAGCAATTTGGAATGATTTAAAATCATTATACCGAGAATATCGGAAAACACCGAAAATAATCGGACCAACCAAAATACCGAAAACCGCACCCGCCTAGCATAAAAATACAAATATAACATAACAATAGTAATAAAACATGTGAGTCACTTGTCATCCATTACACAAGCAAAAAGTACAATTTGACCATGCAAGTTCCCTGTATTTAAAATACAGTGATCATGAATCATCTCTGATGGTTTGGTTTATATATCAACGCGCATGGAATGTTAGGAATTTGTCACAAAAAGCCTACCCAACAATACTGAATTAGATAGCTGTGATATTATAAAAAGATTAAAGTACCTCAATTTTTGCACAGCACTCCTACCCTTTAGTTATTCACACACAATAACCAAATTTACTAATCGCTCCTACCATTTCTGGCCTCAATTTACATGTATACACAATCCAGTACTAAATCATGATAGGGTGACAATTTGGTATAGAGTAATCATTTATGCATAAAATAATGACTCAAATTTACATCCATAATACTTGTGTGCACTGGTAATTTATAATCAGGCACTCTACTATTGGCATGCAAGCCTGAACAACTAATCAAAAATAACCAAGACTGGCAATTAGCATGGGGATGAATTTCAATCCAAATTAGGCATGGAAATCAGGACAACTGATTTCGTGAAACAATCTTGACAAATTATCAATAACATTTTAACTATCAGAAAAGTACAACTGTATTTCACAGTTGTACTCAATCTCTACTGACAAAGCATTCATTTGATGCCACAACTTGGAAACACACTGTAATGATTTCAAAATCACAGCATGTCATATAAAATCTGATAGAACATAATTATTATACGGCGACCATGCAGGATCACCACATAACACAACGTAATTTGGTAAAGCATACTATTTTTGGTACACTCTGTAGTGATTTCCACTTCTGAACAAAAACAATAAGCCTACCGTCTATAATGTATCGTATTCTTGCGCCCGAGTTACTATGGCAACACCCAGAATGCACTCCGCGCCTTCCGAGAACCTTCTAGAATTTTCCAGAACGTGTGACGTCATCATCTCAAATTGATTCATTTATAAAACGCATTTTACTTCCGGGTTCTTAAATGACTCGAAAATGACCCAAAATTGGAAATTACAAACCTGCTATAGGTCCCTAGGAACCTCATATCAATTTATCAGAGGGATTAATTATATAGTTTAGTGATGAAAAATATTTACAAACACAGGGTATCTCAGATGCGTGAATTTCTACAAATCACACAGTTTGGTCAGATCTGGGCCGATACTGCCGTCAATTTTGTCACTTCAACAGAAATATGACGCCCTAAGTATTTTGTATAGTACCCGAACATATTTGCGGATATCCATGCCCCAGCACAAACATCAGGCTTTATTCAGGCAATTATGATATTTTCTGGCAGAATTCACGGGCGATCTGACAGATAGCCCTGAATTCTTTACAATAATTGGTATATAACACACACGTAGGTTCTTAGAATTGCCCTAACTTTCTGAGTTTAAATCTCTGACTTAAACTTAACATACCAGCACATCCAGGGAATAATCTTCTAATGTTATATCCAACCGACAGCTTACAACTCGTAATATTTCCTATCGTTTTAGCAATTTTTCTACCACCGCGTCACGTCTTTTATTCCGCTCCTCGTGTAAACACAAAACTGCAATGGCGCTGCGCTCGTTTTAGCCATCTGCGCAACGCAAATCAATTAGTCTATGACGCAGGATCTCACATCGCTCACATCGGTTTTCACATGGAGGAGACCGGGGCCTCTCGTAGCCCACTCCTGGACAAGGTCCACATCATATATAATAAATACCTTTTAAATACAATAATTACATTTTTACAATTTACTACAGTCCAATCCCGTTACACTAGGATATTCATATGGGGGGGGGGGGGGGGGGGGGGGGGGGGGGGGCGAGAAATGAAAAGTGAACCAACACGATTTTTGTGAGTCAAGAAATGCGCGCGTAGGGCGCGATTATTTTTTTACTTTACACCTACACCTATTTTTGGCACGATTGAGGTACATTTTGACTCTAAACAAGCTTGCAGCGCGCGAACAAATTCATCTGTGTACTTTTGACTATTAAAATTCCATGATTCCTCTGGTCAAATGAACCGGCAGTGCCAATCTCAACCGACACGACGTCAATATAGGGGGGGGGGGGGGGCGATGGGATTTGACAAGGTTACAATCTCCATGTTAACTCTGTACTGTCAGGCCCTAAGTGACAGGTGTGTAACCAGTTCTTGTGTGGCCAGCTTTAAGTTGTAACATACTTGAATTCTAAAAACCCTTTAATGTTCTTACTCGTTAACATCGTCCTGACTTTTAATAGTATTATTAACAGGATTTAATGATTTCCATTCATGTTATATTGATAAATAAAACTTATGACATAACCACTCTATGAGTTACCTTACCTATATCACACTCTGATATCTGTTTTCTTCAAATTTATATGACCCCCCCCCCCCCCCTTTACTTTTTAAAGGAATTTTGTATTCTTTATTAATTCATGATGGATATAATAATGTGTCAACAATGAATCTCAACCATTGTGGAAGATGCACATTGTCAGAGGAGAAGAGACGTATTTGAAAGGGAATAACTATTGTGTTTTAAAGCCAATGCAGTAGCCTATTGCTTAAGCGGTTACAGGCAAAGACGTGGCCGGGACAATGCCAAACATGAGCGCCGAACTCGTTCACGAATATTCAAGGTATTTCTTCCCCACTTTGACCCAGCTCTCTGCCCAGGACTTGTCTAGCTACTTAGCATGCTTAGTTTTTGTAAATGTCCGATAGCTAGGGAGCGTTCATAAATACTTTGGTGTGGGGGTTGGCTGGACAATTTTATTTTTGGTACACCAACATTTTTTGATCCACCCCCCCCCCCCCTCCCTCGCTATGCCTTATTTTGTTTGACCCTCCCTCCTTTTTTCTTGATAACTGGACCCCAAACTTGTTTAGCTGAATATTTCTCTGAAATGTTAAAGGGGCATTGAGAGATGTATCGATATACTAAATGAACAAATAACGTAAAGATAATCATCAACATAGCCCAAATCCAAAATGTCATACAATTCCGACATCGCCTTC
>JAYJML010000400.1:0-37082 GCA_035610835.1 Ophiura sarsii | reverse complement strand
CATCAGAGGAGCTTTATCTTAATGAACAAGGTGTGACATCACAAATGAGCGAAAAAATCGCAAGAAGCGTCGCAAGAAGGAAAATGAAGGGCAAAAAGAGGCGAAGAAAAGTTAAGAAGACGGTATGTATGAATTTACAATCAATTCTATAGACTCTAAAGTATAGTCTGTTCCAAATTGGCGAGAAATATGGGGTTATTATTTCTCCATGTGCAAAAATAATCTAAGTACGCATCGCGCATACACACTTCATTTCATGGTAAATACATGTATGCATGTGATGCGCGGTGCGTCCTGCCTGATGCACCCTGTTTTGTATGCGAATCTCAGCTCTTCTGTATTATTCTGCAGCAGGAAGGAGGCTTGTCAATTTGGAACTGACTGAACTATAGTAAATTTATTTTTGTTTACCTTCATGTATTTAATTTACTGTCTTGTTGGTATTAGTATACATTTGTTTGTTTGTTTGTTTGATTTTTTGTTTGTTTGTTTGTTAGTTTGTTTGTGTGTTCGTGCGGGCATACGTCTGGGTCCAGAAAGGACCAAACAAATTGGGCGGGCCATACTTAAAGTTAAAGTCCTATATGGCCATGCGTTTTGTACTGGTAGCCTGATATTGGGGAGCTGGGACATTTGTGCGAGATTTTCACACAAAATGTTAATTTATTTCATGAAGGCAGGTACCTACATAGACAAATGACCTATCAAATGAAAGCTATTGATGAATGCTTTAAAATGACATCAAAAGTTTGCATATAGGTCTTATGGTTCTATAGTTATGCTAATTTAAATTTAAAAATGACAGCGGGGAGCAGGCTCGGGATAAGAAGGCTTGGGATAAGACAATTTGCTCTTAAATTAAGGACAACATATTAAATTCATTTTTTGAGTTATTTCAGTCATTGGAAAGTTGTTTGTGGTGTTTGACATTAATCAGACATACAATTTAAAGGTATTTAATGTATTAAAGTGTGTAATTATTTTTAATTACCAGTGTTCAAACCAATATTGTAGGCCATGCGTTTTGAACTGGTGGCTTGATATTGGGGAGCTGGGACATTTGTGCGAGATTTTCGCCCCAAATGTCAATTTATTTCATAAAGGCAGGTACCTACATAGACAAATGACATATCAAATGAAAGCTATTAACAGGTGCTTTAAAATGACATCAACAGTTTGCACATAGGTCTTATAGTTCTTGAGTTATGCTCATTTAAATAACAAAATTACAGCATGGAGCCGGCTTGGGATAGGCCGGCTTGGGATAAGACATTTTGCTTTGAATAAAGGACTATGTATTAAATTAAATTTTTTGAGTTTTGTTATCCAATGGAAAGTTGTTTGTGGTGTTTTAGATTAATCAAACATACAATTTTAAAGTTATTTAATGTATTCAAGTTTGTAATTACCAGTGCATGTGGCCATGCGTTTTGAACTGGTGGCTTGATATGACATTGGGGAGCTGGGACATTTGTGCGCGATTATCGCCCCAAATGTCAATTTATTTCGTAAAGGCAGGTACATGTACCTACATAGACAAATGACCTATCAAATGAAAGCTATTATTGAGTGCTTTAAAATGACATCAACAGTTTGCACATAGGTCTTGTAGTTCTTGATTTATGCTCATTTAAATAACAAAATCACAGGGGGAAACCGGCTTGGGATAAGACATTAATTTGAACCTCGCACAATTTTAAATGAATAATAGGTAGCATAGTAAAAGTATATATTTTCTGAAAGGCCTTCATGTGAGGAGCTCAGAAATGAGGTCCTTTTTGATGTAGGGGTAATGCATGTTTTCAAAATGTCAACCTGAATTTTTGCAATTTTTTGTGGAAATTTCTTCATTCTCAGGTGGATATTTTTGTAAGCATTAACCCTACCTCAAAAATGACCATATTTTTGAGTTCCTCATGAAATCTCCTTTCAGAAAATGTATACTTTTACTATGGTGGCATATATGGTTAGTGAACAAAATCATTTTGAACCAAAAACATGCGATTTTGTGAAAATTGCAGAATGTCTCGAGAAAATCCCCCAGTTCAAAACGCATGGCCATATAAGAATGCTGGCTGAATGAAATGAAAGTAAAAAAAGATGGAAGAAAGAATAAAGTACATGTAAAAAGACTAAAAAGAGCCACTTCTTCCACTGGTCATCGCGTTAGCGGGCCCTACACAAAGTCGCCAGCGTATGCGTTGTGTGATATAATTTCAAAATTGTATGATAGTACACCACCCTTTACACCCCACCACTTGTTGTTGCTCTTTGATTTAGTGAACATGGAACATATGACTGTGAAAATGCTATGTAAAATGTTTCATACTATTTCTATACCATAGGCAATGGTTAACGTGATAGGCCTATCAGCCAGACAACTAAGACGTGGCTTTTCTAAACGTGACTATACAACTGGGTCAGGTATTCAGGTTTGTAGTCTTACTTTTAATTTTTTGTCATGTTTAATAAAACATATTATTTTGACATTGAAAAAAGATATAAACATATTGTGATTTGAATTGAAATCAGATATAATAATAGGACTGTAATTTATCCAGAATTAGAGGAGGTCATCATGGTTAAGGACTGTCATAATTATCTTTTGCCAAATATTGTTAGAAAATCATGCAATGTTATTGAAAATATAACATTTGTGCCTAATTGCACTCTAATTGGGTAGTGGGCGTCATCTGGGGAGGAGAGATTACCATGTTGTTTGTGACTACCTAGTACCTTCTGAATATAATAGCCCCCTAATTGCAATTGTTCATAACAAATGATAGTTCCCTATTCCATTCCAAGGAGGTACAATATGAAGATCAAGCTACCCGTACTTATAATGTGAGAGCTTATTTTAATAGACATTATGTTGGCGTTTTATGCCATTTAGGACATTTATAGAAGCATGTAGACTGATATTTATGACTAGAAGAATCTTCTTATTTTGCACCACATACAATGTAACAAACGACAACCATGTTTCTTTTTTACATTGTTTTCTATCATTTTGAACCAAATGAGAAGGAAATTACAGTATTTTAGTTTTGTTTAGTATTTGTATTATGATACTGTGCCTTGTTAATGTTACAAACAGATTTCGATGCTGAAAGCAGCACATAAAAAAAACCCAAAATCACGTTGGTGGATCAAGTCAGATGCAGTTGATTTTAATAGTGGTATTCGGACGAACATGAAGAACAACTGGTCTGGGGATGTTGATTTTGGTGATGGTGAGGTGGAGAAGGCACACACCCAGTACATTGAGACACTGAAGAAGATAGATGAACTAAAGTATGATGACCTAGAAGAAGAGATGAAAAAGTTACAGACAGAACTAATAGAACTACAGAAAGGTTAGATCCTAATAATGATAATTAATTTAATAGCAATATAATAGCAATATAATAACATTTTTTTCAGTGACTATTAAATCTTAACAATGGTGATTCTACTAATTACTTTGGAGCAAAATCAGGAAATTGAGTTGAAGAGTCGAGTTGGAATTAAACGATACTAATGCTGAATCTGGGTTACCTCCATGTAAGGGTGTCACAAATCTAGTCTAGTGTGAAAACTGCATTGTTGGGCAGCAGGTGAAATTTACACTGACTAAGTATAATACTCCAGTCATTCAACCATTTCTTTTATGCTGGTCATCCCCATTGAAATTTGTTGAACCATGAGTGCTTTATTAATGCCTCATGGAATCGCTTTTCCATGATTTAAAACAGATTTTCTCCTCGAAAACTTTCCAAATAATGGTTGAAAGGCTGGTGTTTCTAACTTGTCACAGTGCACATCTCACTTGCAGCCCAGCAATATGTCATTGAAAGAGAATTTCCATTTTTTTTCTTAAGACATCACATAAAACTATGCCATTTCCCTTTTAATTGATGATTAAATTTGGGTTTCCTTTATTTTGATACACCTTGTAGGCCTGTACTAATGTTTTTCGCTATAAGACACATGACCTTGTGTTAATGTATATTATATAATCAGCTTTCGACGCCGCTGAGATCGTGCTCTCCAAGAAGGAAAAACAAGGTATTTCAAAATCAAAGCTGCTTGAGTATGTGTGGAATGTCCGTGACTACAAACTTCTAATTGAGCAGAATGGAAACCTGCAAAATTTGATAGAGGACACTATCAAAAGTAAGTTGATAATTATTGTCCTATAACCCTTACCTACTACACCACATGGCAACAACACAGTCAACCTGTTTTTATAACCTGGCGTGCAAGTTTTTGGGCTACAAAAGGGACCCAGACTATATTACGAGGCGAATATACTGAGCCGAGTATCCTTGACAGCCAGGGTGTAGTTGTCTTTTTTTCCCTTTTTTTTTGTAGTTGAATGGAGCTGGGCTTTGGTGCTGGAGCTCCGTGGTTCAAATCGGGGAGGGGGAGGGGGGAGGTCGGATGACCTTTCGGGTGAATTTTCTTCATCGGAAAACAAAATCTGTTGTTGTGTGGTGATATAGGGTTAGGGTTATCATCTGTTGCAAACAAATGAGCATGCTCTCCACTCTAGTTCCCATGATAGAAATTCCTTTCTGAAGACTTATAGCGGTCTACCAACTTATTCAAATTGTGCATACCATCCACATTTGAGAAACAGCATGGGACACCATACCTAAAAGGTTATAGCCTTTGAATACAGAATGTATTATTACTAATGTTAGCTATGAATGCCATCGTTATTGGTCAAAGTATGTATGATTCTAATCTCTACATACAAGGGTGAGTAAAAAAAAAAGTGTACTCAAAGTAAAATAATTATTTTAAAATATTTGTTATCAGAATATGAAGGCAAATGTGCGGCAATATATGCATTTATTCACTATCATCAGCAAAAAGAATCATGACATTTCATGGAACCGTTTACTTACTAGTTATGACTATTTTGGTAAATACAAACAAACGCCACATCTGAAGAAGAGATGAAACTCATAAAATCATTGACTGTCACTGAACATGTTTGGCACAAAGCTTAATCCAAATGATATTCAGGCAATTTTTTTTTGATTTACTGTATTATTATATAATCTCCCAACTGTTACCTTACCTTTATTTTATGTAATTTAATTGGTGATGCAGATAAAGGAAAAGGTGTGGGGGGCTTAAAGATGCCACTGAAGGAGTACACAAAAGGGATAACTGATAAAAAAAGAACAGCAGCCACACATCTTTTAATATTCATGATTTCCGATGAGGCCAGGAATACCAAGCCCTATGCTTTGCCTGTGAGATTTATGCCTGTAAGGACGGTGACTGATTCAAAAATGAGAAGCCTAAGAGAAGAATTAAGGGAAGAAATGACCAAGATTGGAATGACTGTAGTTGGTAAGTTTTATTAATTATTTCACCATGGCTATATATACAACTAACCAGATACAGTGACAGGATTTGTATTCTTAGAAATCTTGACGAATCTGAGCAACAACTTTAAAATGTTATCGCAATGCTCCATTGATAAGTAGAAGATTATATTAATTAATTATATTTAAATAATCAGATATATGTGTGTTTTTTCATAAATGTTCTGCTCATTGTGTTCATGTTTTGGTTTGGGACATGGTGTGAATGCGATATGCCGGTACTCCAAAATATGCAATTTAGATAATAAATATCTACATGTATGAAGACCTCCAATTGTTGCACCAAATCAAGCACAAATTGCATTCTGGATTCCAGAGACAAATTCTTTGTTCTTGGTGGCGGTTTTAATATTACTTAAGAGGTGGGAAGGTAGAATGGAGTCCCACCCATTATTGCCACAACAACCATGATGGCAACCATAGTGGCCAATATCAATGTATTTAAACTAATGGCAATCCTAATACTTGATACTGGCTGTATACTCAGGATGTGTCACAGATGGAGAGTGGAATAGTCTCCGCACAAGAGGGACAGAGCGCCCAGTGCAGCTTCTTACTCTGATCAAAGAGGCAAAGGAAGAAGCCCTGAAGATAAAATCAGAAGAGATGCATAAATTGTTTCAACCGAAACTGATTGGTAATCAACCTTGGTGATTTGATCAAAGAATCATTTGTTTGCACTATTCAATTTAGTCTGAACAGGAACAGACTCTTTCCAGTGGCGTGCCCAGGGGGGGGGGGGGGGGGGGGGGGGGGCAGGGCCCCCCAAAATAACCCCGTCGGTACACACGAGGTTCCGTTGGTACATTTGCGATTTCACTATGCATTTTTTGGCCGGTTTTGAGGACAACAACTACACTACCGCCCACTTATCAAGATTTCTTGAGCTGGCGGCAAAAAAACTAGGCACCTATTTAAGATTTTTTGGAGTCAGTAATACAGTTTAAAAAATTGTCTGTACATCGTGCCTTTCGTCAGTACAACTGCCCCACCCCCCTCCCCCCAGTTTCCAAAAGCTGTGTACGTCACTGGCTCTTTCTGTGTTTTGTCTAACATGTTTATTGTTTTTGTTGATTTTAAACATATTATTTAGCCAAATCCCACGATACCCAGCTTTTAAGCTGTGATGCAAGGACATCATTCACAGAGGAATTAGATTTAGTTCATGTGTATAGGTCGGCCCGGAATGACATCACATGCTGTTGACAACAAACAATACAAAGTCAACAAATTTAAGATTGTCCCATCACCAAAATGACCAAAATATGACTCTTTTTGTGTCTCTTTGAAATGTTACCATCGAACAGGATATGTGCCCAAGGGATTCCTTTGTGTACTCATGTTATCATAGTTACACACATACCGCAAGTTTTCACATATTTTTAGGGTTGAAAGTCCGAAAATCAGTTGAAATCTGTGCTAATGTAAACAACAGTTGCTTTCATGCACAGACTCACATATGGTCAATGGCCCATTGTTAGTTATTTTGTTTGTTGTCAATGGCAAAAGTTGCAAGGTCCAGGTTCACCTATAGACCTATAATACCACTACCCTCTGGTTCCCTTTGATTTGGTCAGCTACTGTTGTTTTTGTATATATGTGACCCAACATGAGTAATACATGTAGGGCGGAATGCGGCAGTAGCTAATTTGATTAAGAGCACAAATGTGGGATAAGGTCAAAATAAGTCAAATTTAGAACAAGTCTTATTTGTGATCTTTGGTACATCTAGTATCTAACCAAATACTCAAATATGTAAAAAATAAAGAATTTAACTACATTTTGAGGTATGTAATTTTCATTTACTCCATTGATTTAATAAACTTTAATTGCCCATAACTTGACAATTTGTATTTAATGCTTCGAGACAAAGTGGTTTTCTAGTAAGGTTTTCAATCATCTGTACATTTGGGTTGGAATGTGATATGACATTGACTTTCTTTGTTACCAAAATGTCCCTTAACATATGCATTATTATCATGGTATCAATAACTCAATAGTCATATTTACCTCATTGTGCCTCATTTGCTTGTTTTGGGTCACATATATGTGCTGAATTTTGATACAGTACCGTATATATACAGTATGTTCAGGTAGCAAAAATCATGAACAGTTTTCTATGTTTGAATTTGTTAACTATTTAAATGATTTTGCATGAGTTCATTTTTTTATCAATCTAACTGTTTTACTAATTCAAATGTTTAACAACGGTGTTACATGCCAGAATATTTGTTCTATAGCTACTTACTTTGTAAGATCAACTTTTGAACATGGGCTATAAGTTTGTGTTCATAACACTTTCCATAGAATCATTGCATGGCGAATCTATTTCGACTGGCTGTATCACAATCAGCACGAGAAAGTGATAGCACAAGTGAAATACAATTAGAGTATGTGTGTACAAATAATAGAATTAGCCTACTCTTCTTAAGAAGATTGTTTAAAAGTTGGTATTCATCATAGACCATTAAAGGTCAAACTTTAAAACTTTCCATTTCTTCATATAGCTCAACTCAAAAAGAATTCTGAAATATTTTTCTTTTAACCTGACTTTATGAATTACTCTTCCTAAGGTTCACTTAACCTTAACCTCCTACCCACATTTTCCAAGGAATTTCTTTTCAACAACAAAAAGCGCAGACAAAAAGAGTGGCCACGCCCCAGGGCTTGAACCCACAACCTCTCGGTTGAGAGACGAACGCCTACCATACTTGGCCGAGTATACTCGGCCAACCGTGTCGCATGGGTGCCATTATTTAATCCAAAAATGCCACACTAGCTTACACAGACGATTTCACCGTGGCCATTTGTAGCACTGGGGGTGGTTAGGGTTAAGATAAATATGAACTTGTTGAATTGTAATTCATTAGGTAATTGCAATCCCATATCGTCAGCATGCTTCAATAATTGCCTAACTCACTTTTCAGCGAAATTGAGTTTTTTGCATAAATCATGACTTCATTTCATTATGCACATGTCGTTATAATACCTTAGTCATTGACCAATCAAAAGTGTTTATAAATGCACAATTGCAATTCTGCCTAAGTCAGCATTGTGAGTTAGGCAGGTTGTACTACTGATGAAAATTGTTTAAAATGGGTCGTATTAACTCGTATTAGGCATAGCAAGCCACATTTCACTTAAAGGTATATCCACAACCTAATTCTATCCAACAGTTACTGCTCCTGTTGGAATTCACCTGCACTATTCATGTTGCTATTCAACATATCGTCAGCCTGCTTCGATAATTGCCTAACTAACTTTTCATACTTTTGTTGTTTTCTAAGAACTAGAAAAAATGAGTTAGGCAATTATCGAAAAGCAGACTGACGATATACATGTAGGTCTGATTAACAAGTTGATCTTTAGAATCTATGAGTTATCCATTTATTATTTTATTAACTAATATTTACAAACCATTCATCAAACATATTTAATATTTCAATACACAGTTTCATTTCATGTTGTAGAAGAGGTATCGTGCACTTTCAAGGACTTTAAAAAGTATATAGGAAATCCAATTAAATTAAAGGTAAAAAATGAATGGTAATTATTAACATTATGAAAGTTTTACTTTTTCTTAAAAAGCATATATTATCCGAGTCCTTGAACACATCATGACACCTCTTGACTATAATGCCACTGATCACTCCTACATTTTGTGCATTTGTTATTGTTGAATATTTGAATATATTGGTGACTAATGTTTATAAACTTTTAAAAATGTTTTGTTTACATTTTTGATAATCAATGTTATCTGTATGTGGGCCCATCAAGTTGGTAATCTTGCTATTTCATCAAGAACTTGTCATGCAGTTGATCTGATGATATGTTAAAATAAATTTCCTATGTTTTTGATTCCAACAAAAAATGAGATTGCTTGAATTTATACTTTAATAGAACTTGCGGCATAGGCCTATAATCTCCTGTCCACAGTCCGACATACGTGGGCGCTGCTTCGATCACAAACTCACAAAATGCAGCTAACCAATCAGAGCCGTGAGGTCGAGATTACGTACATGTATTGCGCACGATGGATGACCGTTGCACAGTTTTGGGGATAAGGTTGAAAACTTGCATACTTTACGCAAGTTCAACCTCATGTGACATGCGTCCATTCAATTAGAAAATAATTTGTTTCAAGATGTTAACCAAAAAAACCTACTTTGATTTGAACAAAATAAAAAGAAATAAAAAAGGCCACAAAGTCCCTTCCTGAGAGTTCTGTCCACTCGTAGAATAGTGTGTTTTTTTGTTTCGTTTTAAGTGAACAAATGTTCAGATATATCTATACAATTGCGACTTTTACTTTCAGAGATGTCATCTGAAGGTGGAAAAGTCTATAAATTTCAGTTGATGAACACACACCCTGCTCTACCATCAGACGTGGTTGGGGATATAGGCTACCAGACGACGGTAAAAGGACGGAAACTAATAGATGTTCTACACCAACACCATTCCAAGCTATATAGCCATCTTGGACATGAACCAGAGCCTTGGACTCCAGGTATTTATATTTAAACATCAATTTATATACCCCAATTTTAGGGAATTCTTGCAGGGGCGTGACTATAGGGGAGGCAGGGGAAATTTGCCCCTGAAGGCTTGCCTACTGATACCCCCCCATAAATGGGTGAAATCTATGTATTAACAAAAGTCTGAGATTTATGTTTGAATCAGGGGCGGGGGAGGGTGACCGACATTGGAAAGGCCAGGGTATAGGTATGTGCCACCCTGAAGACACCCTTTTCACTGTCTTGAAAAGTTTACGTTTTAAAAAGTTGGCGTTTCAAAAAGTTGGCGTTCTCCTTAACAAATTTAGGGGGAAATCAGTTCTTAAAACTTAAGTTCTTAAAATCAGTTCTTAAAAATAAGGTCTTAAGACCGTATTTTTTGTCAACAATCTGCTCTGAAGCCCCTATTTTTGAGAGCCTGGTTGGCACACCCTTATCAGGGATAGTACTGGATCAAAAATGTGAGAGGTCCCGTGAAATTTGTCAGGACCCCGTAGGACTTCAAAAAACAAATTTAAGGGATTCCCCAAGAAATTGAGGGGTCCTGAAGTTTGAAATTTGAAAATTTTACTTTTTTTACGGACAGTTTTAATGAATTTACATGTATATTGTGAGCAAAGGATGGATATGTAATTTACAGAATTTCTTAAGGTTTCCATTTCCATACATCGTCAAATTTAAGGGGTCCCTTCAATTTTGATCTGGACCCGTAAGTGTTTCCAATTTGAAACCTGACACATCACTACAAGAAAGTGAGAGGTCCAGGACGTGCAGACGCGTCAGAATGCTACCCCTGATCCCCCTCCCCCATCCTGCCCTCCCTAAATATGTAAGATACCGGATTCATGGCATCTTGTTTGGATATAGTTTGGAAATATTGAGAGACAAACCCTACAAAACAGCAAATCAAATTTGTTTTCTATATTATTATTGTATCTCATTTGTGGTAAATAAGTGATGAAACCGATTATGACATGTTTTTATATTTGTACACTCAGGTACTACTCGAGAAACACCGTTAGAGTGTATGTGGTCTGTGTTAGCTACATATATACTCCGCCAATCAGTGCATAATTATAAAAATCAAGGCATTGATTTTTCAAAATATGTTTATGTGCCGGAGACCCAGGCTAACAATGAACCATTTCACAACCGAGAAGATCACGGGCACCTTCTAAAAAGAATCACCAACTGTGTTCGTGGGGGACTTGTTGATGATTGTGATATGTCAAAGTAAGCACACCAACATACTTAAAGTTTGCTTATATATACCTCTCATATAAATTATGATCATCATCACTGGTTGCCCATGGAATGGTGAAGGCAAGAGTAATTAACACATTGTGCACAAAATTTCCTTTTTGCCGATATGTTGTTGAATTATCTGTGATTGATCTAGACAGGGAAATGACAGGTTTTTCTTTTTATATGATTTTTAGATATATATTCTATGTTAACATTTTCTATGAAGAACATTAAATTCTTGGTTCTATAGATATGTAATGTGGTGTGATGGAAATGTACCTAATTATGCTCCCTTTGTGATTAGCTATAAACATTTTTAGTTTATTAAGGCCAAACAAAGAAGAAGGTCTGTCTCAGAAGCCCGCCCGCATTGGTATGTGATATGATCTAGGGCACATAGGTCTATGAGCTGGGGGCTAAAACACTTCTTTTTTTCTTCTGTTTTTTTGGTGATTTTTTTGTTGTTGTTTTGTTTTTTGATTTTTTTTTAAAGGTTCTCTGTAAGCTTGGATAAGCAAAAATAATAATAATTTAAAAAAAATCGCACACCTCATAGCCTATTTTCTAAAAAAATAAATATCGCACAGCACTTAGCTTTTTTATTTTGCACAATGTTTCTGAGACACACTTTCTTCTTTGTTTGGCCTAAACTAATTGTAATTGTTTGGTCTAAACTAATTATTGTATTAATCAATTATTAATACACGCTCAATCTGCTCCACTCACACTGTTAGTTACATTCACAACACAAGATCCTACTTCTTAAACCAAGACAGCGTTTATCAGTATATAATACCAAATTGAAATCAATTAAGGTCCTTCCACAAGGTTAATATTATTTCCAGCTATCATATTTCATTATAATTATCTTCAGATTTGATATCATCATCATATTATAGTCTATACACACGTTTTGTCTTTCACTTTTGACAGATGGATAGAAGCTTTGAATGATGAAAGCACTGGCCTGACAGTCGGTATCGTTAGAGGAGCAAGAAAACAAAGTGTACCCGATTGCGAGGCTATGTTTAGCCCAGGCGTGATTCGGTACATGGAGAGGCATGGGCACACCAATGAGGCCAAGTGAGTGCAATGAATAACAGAGTTTAACTTATTACATCATGTGCAGTTTACCCCCCCCCCCCCCCCCTCTAAAAGCAACCACCAAAAACAAACAAATAACATGTTTGCTGTGTTATACTTAATACCCTTGATGAGTATGTGGCTGATTGGCCTCCATGAAACATTGACAATATTTTAGCAAAATTATTGTATCATTTGAATTTTTTACATTCAAATAACCTTTAAGAATTTTTGGACATCTTCCATATTTTCAGTTTGTTTGGTATATGGTTTTTTTCCGGGGTATGGCGATGATTACATGGTAACCAAAAATAATGAGAATTCATGATCAGATTTGAACTAAAAGGATTTGGCACCACTCACTGGTCAAGTCACATGTATTTTGTGTGTCATTCGATATCATGATTTATCATTAAAACTTTGTTTTAATGTTACAATGTTATGCAATTGGGACATCAATCTGGTAATGGGACACCATCTCATAAGAGTATAGATAACAAAATGTACAAATAGCTGTGAGTTTTGACGAAAATCAATTTATTTGAATTTTCAATTGTTATTTTGAAAATATTTAAAAAGTTTGGTGGCATTTTTGATTTTTTTAAATGTTGAAAATGTTTGTTGAAATATGTCGAAAATTCACTTAAGAAAAAAAAAAGAAAAAAAAGACCCAACCCAACTGAACGAATCTACCTGAGAGGTCGGTTTGCCTGAACAACAGCTTTTTTTCTGTGGTCTTACCCATGTGTTTTGTGCCTTTTAGATTTTGTCGAATTATTCACAATTGGCACAAAGCAACAGACGGCAGAGGGATAACATCTGAACAGCGCTGTAGATACAATCAGGATATGTTATCATACATACTAGATGACTGGATACCATGGCACACCACTAATGTTGACTACAGCCTTGTTGATATCAACAGGTCAGTTATACAACTTCTTTAAAATGGAACCTTTTGAACCTTTAATGTGGTGTTTTTTCAATATGAGTTTAAAAGAGGTGTTTTGAATGCTTGCTTATATAGCAAGGGTTGACTGGCCTGTGCCTTTTACAATGTCATCCCCCACCCGACAGGAGGGAAAATGCTGCTGCTAGTCACTACATAGGCCTAAAGTTTTCCCATACCATGGTATATTACTATTTTAGACAAATAGTGGAGGTGGGCAAAAAGGAATAATCAGTATTTTTTACAACATTATAATCAAGTGAAATTAAGGGAAATATATTAAAACTCCGATTATGGTTAATTGTAATTCATATAAACACAGAGAACGTTGTACTTCTGCAGAAAAACTTCACCCTGGAAGAGATAATCAATGAAGATGATCAATAACTACCATCCCCGGGCTACCATCTTTTCATGACAGGAGTCCGGGACAGGTGTGTAGAGAAACTGAACTTTTTTAACAGTATGGAATAACTTGATATGATAACATGAATGAAACTATTACAATTGTGATCATGTCTTCTATTTAATATTCTCAGACCTATCAAAGGAATTAGGGGATTGACACGGGAGGTTATAGTTGGTATACTGGCCAACATTGAAAGCCAACTGCTGCGATATCGTATGTGTTTCACGCACAACCTTGCACCTGAACATCCACGAAGTGGCACTTCTGATGACGTTGAGTCCTTCATTGCTCTACTACATTATATGCTTGGGCAAGTCTTTGACCACCATACTTTCAGAGGCTCCATTAAGTAAGTAGATTATTGAAAATAGTTCATCATTTAATTATTGATTACATTATAAGGACACTCATCATAGTCCCTTACCTCCAGCAATGCACCTCTGATATAATGCATGCAGCATGTAACATTATAACCCAAACACTCATGGGGTGGATTCGGGAATAGGGGTGAGAGATTAATGGGGGAAACTTCACAAAGGCCAGGTCACACTCCCAAAATCAACAATACCGTTCACATTTATCACACACTGTTATCATGGGGGTAGATTGAGGGACTGTGCTGCCAGCAGAATTTTCAAATGGGCTTTCATGGGATTCAGGGTGTAAGGTTATTAAAATAATGTATCAAATTGGAATCTCCAATAGACATCTAGCTTACCTATATAATAATATTATGGACCAAATAAATTATATTGACCAAATAAATGATTTTGAACAAATAAATAATATTGACCAAATTAATGAGATTGAACAAATTAAATAATATTGACGAAGTTACCTAGACCAAAATACATAATGTGAATGAATGTATGGCTAGTAACTAGCAGAAAATTATTTTTCTGAACTTCCACAAAATAGTTTAGGAAAGCAATGTACCAACACTAACAAATTTACTAAAAATTCTGCAACTGTGATCAAATCCTGTACTTGCTGCCTAAATTAACTCTGACATTTAGTTGTTGAAACTATTTGAAATTTATTATTAACAATTCTTATATAGTGGGTGTGGTTTGGGATGTCAGCAGGCAATTTGATTGGTTTTTGTGTCGGCTGATTTGATTGGTTTTTGTGTCGGCCGATTTTTGTGTCGGCCGATTTTCAGCCGACACGCCCATACATTATGAGACAATGGTGTACGGTTTGGGGCAGGGTTTAATTCATTCGAAAAATAATACCTTCAGCGCGTATGATCAACGCGTCATCGCGTTAGCGTACCCTACACAAAGTCGCCGCTGTATGTGTTGTGCATATAACGCAGTGATGGCAGCTGGATTCGCCGATTTAATACAGGGGGAAATTTGTTGTTATTTGTTTAAAATAAATCTAACAAACTGCGTTATTTTATGATAAAAGATCAAAATAACCAATAAACTAAATAAGAATGAGAATAAAACATAATTCTTAGCTGTTTTGCTATAGACGATGGTCTTATAATGTATAGGCTGTACCATATTTGTGTCGTTGTGTATGGCCGCCTACGGCGACCATACACGACTCCAAATACGGTACAGCCTATACATTATAAGACCATCGTCTATAGCAAAACAGCTAAGAACTATGTTTTATTCTCTTATTAAGATTTCCACATTATATTTTTCTTTGATGACAGAAAAATTCTACACGAGTATGAGAAAAGGATATCACCAAGCCTACCATTTTATTATTACACATCCCAAAATGAGCGCTACACCACTGATCCATTACCACATTTTGATCAACCATCAGGCAAAGGCAGAGGTGAAAGATTGGACAAAACGCGAAAGCGTCGGTTTGGCAACCCCGCCAGCAACGTCATTGCGAGAACATCACGCCCTGTTGGTGGGGAAAGAACCATCAGAGACAAACACTTCAAGACCAAGGACCCACTACCTGATGTCCCTATATAAATTTGTCCATAGCATTATGACAGTGACTATTATATAGGCGCGGTATAAATAAATCATATATGAAGAGCTTTGTTGCAAAAGGGCTATGGTGCATTTTTTTCTTCAAAAATGAGTTAGATATAGAAATGTATAGGGAAAAATCATATGTTTCAAGGAAACAAAGTCATTTTTTTCAAAAAGACCTACATCTCACTGTAAACAGCCATTGACATTGTTGTTTTGTTGCAAAAAGGCCTGTATCCAGAATTAAATCGGGATACAGGCCCTTTTGCAACAAAACAACAACTTCAATGGCTGTTTACAATGAGATGTAGGTATTTTTTGTAAAAAATGACTTTATTTCCTTGAAACATATGATTGTGACCTATACATTTCTATATCAAACTTATTTTTTTTAAATGATTAAAATAAATGATTTTTTTTGTGTGGTATTTTTTCTGTATGTACAAACAGATGGAGTTTTTTTGCAAAAGGGCCTACATCCAAATGTTCACAAAATGTAAACATAATTTTAAAAAATTGAAAACTCGCACATTTTAAATTTATTTCAATTTCAATTAGTATATCCATTCAGTTTTTCAATTGCTCAACTTGAATATTTAGAAACAGTTTTTTGACTTTTTCTCAATAAGAGCCAAAGTGGATAAAGGCCCTTTTGCAAAAAACCTCTTCATATAAAGGGTTTTTTTAAGAAATGTATTGAATTTGCAGATATTTTATACCATATGAAAGAGAGTCTAGAAGTAGTACTTTCATTATCAAATCTTATGTTTAATTTATACCTTAAGAGAAACTTCACACAAACTGCTGACACATTTTATATAATTACTATTGATTTCAAAAGTTTTAAAAAGGAAAATAAGGCTATATTAAAAAATCTTTTGTCTCAAAGCTCTTCAGTTTTTCAAAACCTAATGCGGAATGCGTTTTTAAAAAAAAATTAAATTTTTTTTTTACAAATATAAAATATTGAAATCCTCAAGTGACCTTTTGTATTTACAATGATTTGATAAATGAAAATCTAAAAAAATCTGTGAAACTTAGGGATTTTTTTTTTTTGAAAAAAAAAAAGACGAAAAAAAATCATAATTTTTTTCTTTCTAACCAATTAACTAACGTGCGGGGGAGCTTTGAGACAAATGATATTTTTGATAGTACTCTCATGATCAAATCTTATACAATGTGGTTGGTGTCCAAATGTGACTATACAAACATTCATTAGATATCTGACGTGAGTATAATATCACATAGTGTTTGACAAAAAATAGTTTCATGCGCACCTGAAATAGATCCTCACTCAGCTATGAAATTGTAAGAAAGTTTTTCTCTATGATTTGAAATATTGCTCATGAAGATTGAATGATTAATGAACATGACGTTGTGTCAACAAAAAAAAAAAAAGTTACTTTTCATTTTGAATAGAGTGATGCAGGTATGCAAAGGAGGTATAATGTGACAAAAGGAAGGAACTTTGATCCACACCAATATCAAGAGTTGTTATTTCTACCAGTCTGCCTAATGCCATACCTAGGCACAAGCAACTGCATAAAAATGAGCTTTATTAATCTTCATGTACATGTATAAGGGTGTAATACCTCAAATGAAAGAGAATACATTTCTTCACAATTTATATTTTATGTTGGAGCAATTATAGTTTTTGAGTTACGAGTGCATTATTATTACCTGGTGAATTTTGTTTTGAACACTGATAATAGCAGGTGTCATACTTTGGCTATGCTCAGTACAATCATGTTATCCATTCATGGACACCTGGGAACAGTCTACTTTTTAATGTGACATAGCATGAACAATCCTTATAATTATTTATGTGTAATGAACGACTGGGTTAAGGGGGACTTAAGGAAGTGACAAAAAAAGTTTAAAAAAATTAAAAACATCACTTTTTGGTGCTTTTTTGTCAAAAAATATTAGATTAGGGTGGTTTTTTTTAAATTGTCCCTAAATTGAGTGATTTTTTGTGATTTTCTAAAAAAAAATCAACATTTTTGGTCAAAATTGATGCAAAATTTGGATTCTCTGATCCGTTTCCTTTCCAAAACTGTATACTTTTATATGCATTTGATTAATTCAATAATTACAGCACTCAAAAATTCAAGTCAAACACTTCCTTGAGTTGAGTCCCCCTTAATTCATTCTGAGACCATAATAGCTATTATAAGGGATCTAAAGCAAATGCAAAACCGCTTGTCCCAGCGTATTCATTGTAAACCATGTCTGATATGGCGTTAGCGTACATTTGCCAACATGGGCGCTTGTTTTTAACCCGAATTAGTTATTATGGTCTTGGATTCATTTTAACATATGTATGTGATAGAGTCCCTTAATGGCAAAAAGTATAAATGCACAAAGTAGTTCAGTAATGGTACTGAAAAGATTATGGGGAAATGCTTACAAACCTATAGAAATATTAAAATTATGGTACACACAGTCACACTTTCAAGTCACTCTTCAATAATAATTTCAGAAAAAGAAAGAAGAAGTGTTATTATGAAATTAGATTATATTGGCAAGCCCCGAAAACTGATACACATAAATTGTATGTTATGAGCAAATATGTCTGTACATCTCATTATTTTTTTGTTTTTCTACCTTTTTCAACCTTTAAAGGTATATGACCCGATCAGTTTTTGGGGGCTATGATTTTTTTTCCACATCAAGATATTTTGGTATCAGAAGAATCCCCATATTTTTCTCATTATGTCTGTAAAATATTAGGGGCCAGAAATGTTTCATTTGGAAATTATAGGCTAAAATGTGGTGAATTACTGCCAAAGGTGGTTAACCACCAACCAGTCTGTGTTCTTCTCAATGGGCACACGTCTTTTGACCTTGCGCTTCTAAAAATAGAACCATTGGAGTTATGCAACTCAAACTTTGGAATGCAACAATTTTAAGGATGACCTTTCATGTAAAATAGAAAACATCAAGTTGAAAATTGGGTCATCTACCTTTAAACCTATTTGTAACCATGCTGGGTTCAGTCAACAGGTCAAAATACCCTTAATTATGGTGGTATTTCAATATCTTTATCAATCACATTATATGTACTGAATTTAAACTAGGCCAATTTGGCTGACAATCCTCTTGATGAGTTATGTATAATCATACTTGCATACATTGCATATACTTTATATTTAAGTGTCATGATTATTGATTGTATGATCAATATCTGATAATATATATTATTCTTCCATATTGATATTCTACATTCATATTGATAGCAGGGTTGTAGCTAGCCACATTTTAGTGCCGGCTAAAATCTCTCACATTTCTCGCCACACTCTGGCATTCTCAGCCATTTTGTGGTATTTGATGTACATTTGCTCAATTTTTGAGTCTTAGAGCTGGTTAATTTGCCTGAAAATTGCTGTGAGTGCCGGTTGTTTAGCCTTAGTGCCGGTCGCTACCGACCGGCACCGACCAGTGTAGCTACATCCCTGATTGATAGTTGATAGTGTATTTTATGTATATTTATAAACGATGTAAACTGTGTCATTGTGGTATGCTGTTTCAAACACAAATTTTGGAAATTATAAAAAAATATGTTTTTTCTACCAGAATTTTGCTTTCCGGAAACACACTAAAATGTGTTTAACTTTTTCTTTATTCTTCTGAAGTGATTTAATAATAGTAAATTATTCCCATTCATCTTTTTAAGAACTATTTTGGCTCACCTTTTCCCCCCTTCCGAGCAATCTTTTTAATGATTATACATTTTGATAAATTAAATGAGTCAGAGAATCCATTTTTGGTATCAAATTGCCCTAAAAATTTAGATTTTTAACTTTTTGCCCCCAAATCACTTTTTTTTGGCGCCTACATCTGCAGGAAAACCATTTTTTGGAGAAAAAAATTCAAACATTTTACCAAAATTATCCAAAGTCAATTATCTAGGATCGGGTTAGTTTTTGTTGGCTTAAACATTTTTAATTTTTGAAATTATTGATTTTTATCTAAAAATTCGCTTTTTTGACACATTTTGGTCAATATTTTCAAAACTAAAATGTTTGAGGCCAAAAAAACCACCAGATAATTAACTTTAGATGATTTTAGTGACATTTTAAAAACATTTACCAAACACTGATTTAGTTAGGTTTATCGAAAAATGTTGGCGCCCAAAAAGTGTTTTGGGGGCCAAAATTTAAAAATCACTATTTTTAGTGAAATTTGATACCAATAATGGGTTCTATGACTCATTTCATTAAAAAAAATGTATACCTTTATGTACATTATATTATTAGTTTAAAGGATACAGTGCTAGCTATATTTCATAAAAAGGGTTGACCCTTAAGGGAGTTTTTGACTTGATTTTTAGAATTTTGTGAGTGCTGTAAATATTGAACTATTAATCAAATGCATATACAAATAATACATAATAAAAAAATCCAAATTGCTAGATTATGATGTAAAAGGCACTATAACTTAGGGACGATTTTTTTTTTTAGAACCTTCTAATATTTTTTGAAATTTTGACTTCATTTTTTCATTTTTTTTTCACTTTTTCCAATATTTAAAAAATATAAGATAAGGTTAAAAAAAAATTGTACCTAAGTTAGTGTCTTAACATCATAATCTAGCAATTTGGGAGTTTTTACTCAAAATTATCTTTGTTAGCTTTGTTGAACTTTTTGGGGTCAAAAAAGTGATTTTTTTTTGCTTGTGAATCTCTATTAAAAAAACACAACATTTTTGGTCAAAATTGACTCCAAATTTGGATACTCTGACCTATTTCCTTTCCAAAAATGTATACTTTTATATACATTTGATTAATAGTTCAATAATTACAGCACTCACAAAATTCAAAAAGTAACTTCCTTGAGTCCCCCCTTAAGCATAGATAAATGACTGTTTGTCTGGCACTACACTGTTTGAACAAGTAATGTACCAAGATGGAATTCAGAGAGTGTTTATTACAGTACAAAATCAGTTAGTATGATGGACTATAAATAAATTTGAGGGTTTAGTGCAACAAAGGGCTATCTGCATTTCAGTCATTTTAAGAAAAAGTGATTTAAAGATGTGTACGTATCATTGTCACCTATTGGTGTTGACAAGTTAAAAGAAATGCTATTCAAACCTTTTTGATTGGGTGAATTTACTATTTTCTCATAATTAGGTTCCTGATCTTGGGCGGATCATTTTGATACCAAAATCTCATTTTGGCCAAAAATGGAGATAGCCCTTTGTTGCACTAAACCCTCGAATTGTTAAAAAAAAGTTGATATTTGAAAGAAAAAAGGTTTTTTTGTTTGTCTTTTTCACTGTAAGACCATGTTTAGCAACTGCAATGTTTCGCTTAATTGCATGATTGATTTATACAAATAAATGTATATTATGCAAAATCATTCAGGTCTGTGCTCTACAATTTACTTTCTAGAATGCCTGTAGGAAAGAGGGACAATATTCTAAAGCTAGTGAGCATGGGTTTCAATGGGTGAGAAAAATGTTTTGTTTAGTTCATTGAACAGTTGTCAGCAGCCACTAAATCATTGAAAACATTTTGAGTAAAAGTTCAAAGATTGCTATGTCTCAATCCTCTTTTATAAACACAACACCAAAAGTAAGTCCCTCTCTCAAAATTTCGTCATAACATCGTAAGGTAAAACATTTTATCAATAAAACTTAGTTAGAAATAATCCTATGACTGTTTCCTAAGTGGTGTTTGAAAATGAAAGGGGTTCATGACTTCATGGCTGAATGAGCTTAAATGAAAGACAAAAACAGCCCTTCTCAAAAGTCACAAATTGCTTCTTACTAATGGAAAAACACCTGTTGTTGAGCGAATATTACTGTAATGTGTAATCAATTCATGATCATTCAGCCATGTAAATCCACTTCTTGGCTCCGATATTAGCACAGTGAGTTGTGACTTTTGAGAATGGCAGTTTTTGTCTTTCATTTGAGCTCATTCAGCCATGAAGTCATGGACACCTTTCATTTTCAAACACTACTTAGGAAACAGTCATAGGATTATTTCTAACTAAGTTTTAATGGCAAATTTTGTTACCTTACGATGTTATGACAACATTTTGAGAGGGGGACTTACTTTTGGTGTTGTGTTTAGGTAGAGAAAAATACAGACAATGCAGTAATTAAAAACCACAACAAATATTCATGTATTTCTACTTAGCAAGTGGGTGTGAATGAACATGTTTTATGTTATAAGCTCTTGCTCTGCATACTGGCCTAACGTGCATTAAGTGATCTACGAACAATATAATTAGGCCATCTTCCTTTTTTGGTAATTTTGAGAAGGATGTAAAGACCAATGGGATTGAATTGGGCGCGCAATTTAATATGTTGAATCTCCACCTTATTAATTTCATTGTCCTGTATATATTCTGTAACATCTTCCTTATACTCTTTGGGTAAGTACCCCACTACCACTTTTCCAAACTGTGCAGGACCTGTGTCAAAGGTGACAGCAATGCCCCCTGGATCTACAGGATTATTCTCCTCAATTTCCAATCCAGCAGGAACCACTTCACCGTTAGCAATCATTTCTTTAGCACACTCTATATAATTTTGTCTAAGACTATAAGTAACCCCTACTACTTTAAAGTTAACCCATTGTTCTCCTACATCATCTTCTTCTCTATCTTCATCAAGTACTACCACATCATCTCCTTCAGGCTCACTCTCACTGATTAGATCATCATTTTCATCATCTTCATCATCATCATCATCATCATCATCATCATCATCATCATCATCATCATCATCATCATCACCATCATCATTAATATCCCTATCATCATCATCATTATCATCATCGTCGTCATCATAATCATCATCATCCTCAACAGAATCATAATCATCATCGTTACCGTAATCAACATCATCTGCTTCTTCATCAACTACATTCCACTTCCACAGCAAAAGTCTCTCTACACCTTCAACTCTTATGGTACAGAACTCATTGCAGCTTAACTTGAAGGGTATTTCTGGAAGATCATGGTTATCTAAGTAAACTGCAATGAGTTCTGCATTTTCGTCTTGCCCTAACCAAAGGCTTAGTTTAAGTACTTTTAGGCAAGGTGGGATCCACACAATTGTTACTCCATTATCATGTACATGTACCACTATCGTATTCCTCGATCTCGTTGATGGAGCGTCTCCAAGAAGAAATGACCTATTTATATCATGGACGAAAGACATATCACTAGATCCATCTGTAGAAATAAAAATAAAGGATGATGTTAATGTTATGGACAAAAAATAAATATGCAAATATACACAGGGCTAGAATTTGGTGGGAATCTATTAATTGTATTCTGGCAAAGATTCTAGTGAATAATTTGCATGAATCAAAGTGTATTAGTGTAAGCTGTTCTGTCTTTACAAAATAATAGTTAAAATATTTTGTGTGAGCCAAGACAGAATCTGCAAATTTATACCAATATTCTAAAATCCAATTGGAAATCAAATAATAGATTGTCAAAACAGTGAAAAGCAAATTCACTGTAATATAAACATTTAACTATAATAAAGTACTTTACATACAAGAAATATCCAAGTCTTCTTGAGACATCCATATAGACTTCATGCTAGTAGAATATAGAGGTGTTCTAGCTGATGAACTGTGTATTTGCAGTTAAAGAAATAAATAAATAATCTTGATTTTATTATTATATAGAATGAAATTATGTACAATCAAAAATCATAATAAGTATCAGTTGAAAATGATAAATATAGATTCGAGATATAAAACAAGTAGAAGCTACATTTTATTTTGACAAGCTTTCGGACCGGCCATCCGTCTATGATCATCATTGGAAAGACTTAATCAACATTGATTAGATTTTATATCCTCAAGGGCATGCATGGGTCATGGTATCGAGTGCAATATATTCAATGCACACTTTAATTGATCCAATTGGGAGCCTCATGTAAATAACAGAAAATAATGTATGGTGCACCAATAAGTTTTTAGTTTTGAAACACATTTTATTATGTAATCACAAAACTGAATGGAAACAATTCAGTTTTGTGATTACATAAAATGTGTTTCAAAACTAAAAACTATCTTCTTATAATCATTCTTTTCATTAATAATAATGGAATAATATAACCATCAGTAATGTGTGTTGAAATGTTTATTTAATCAAGTTGATAGACTGATCATGAAACCTGAGGCTATGTTATCTAAAGGATACAGTCCAGCTGCAGTCAGATGTGCTGGTGGATGATCTACTTCATCAGTTAGAGGATTGCATGGCACAATTTTGTCCAGGCCTATATCGTAGACAGCCTGATGCTGAAACACAAATAATGCTTGTCTAACAGTTTCCACATAGTTGTCAGGAACCACTGGGATTTTGGTTTTCCTCCCAACGATAGACCATATATTTGGAATTTCCTATGGAAAAAGTTGATTTGAAGTAACAAGGTGTTAAATCTTTTGAAAATAGGACAAAATGTCATGTGTCAAGGACTACCCTCTTCATAGATTTGATTTTCATATATTTACGCTCTGCTGCATAACATTGAGCACATTTGTATACATAGAGATAGCCAAGTTCAAATAGCCTATTTACAAGTATCTTACATTACACATTTGAAAAGGGTTGTATTTTGCCACCACTAGCTGCTTACACATACAAGTGACAAGTAGCCAGGCCTTGAAATAAGAAATGAAAAGGGCAGGCAATTTAAGGCAATATCTAAGGCCATTATGTACTTTTGATTGGAGTAAAAACAGCCAGAAATTGAGGGAGGGCATCAAGGCTACTAGGTGGGGCATGCATCGAAGGCAATTGCCTTTGATGCCTTCGATTAACTCAAGCCCTGCATGTAGCATAGATTCCCCTGTACCCTAAGGTTGTCTCTGAGTACCCACCTTAAATGTATCACCCTCCTCAACTTGTGTTAGAAACTTTTCAGCCAAGTTTAACCCAATACCATGAAGAGAATCTGCGTAGTCGCATCCACTCAATACACAATATATTTGGAACCTCTTGAGCGACACTTTGAAGTTCACACATTTGTATATATCGGTTTTATTGATGCATTGCCCCTCTCCTGTATAACGCTTCCATTTATATATCACCTGTAAGAAGTAATGCAATCAAATTTTTAAAAAAAACTTTAAATAAACAGAAGTCATACTGCATCTTTCAACCCTAATTGTAATCAGGGAATAATAAAACAGGTTACATTTTGGCGAGGGAAAAACCTGATACCGGTAATCGAACCTGGGTTGACTGTTTGGCAATCTGGTCTGAATTGATCTAGTCTAACATTTCCTGCAGCATAACAACCCGTCTAGGGGCACCAGGACCTAGTACTAGTAGCTGCAACATTGGCTGTTAGAGGGTTAAGGAATGTTTAGGTTTCCATTTTGTGGGGGGGGGGTGGCATTCTTTAACAAATTGAAGAAGTAAAGTAAAGTAAAAACTGACGAAACATGGTGGGTCGATTTTATAATATATTTTTTTCTGGAGAAACATTGTTTTCAATTTCGTTTTTACAACTTCTGACATATTTGGTCTTTGGTAGCTAAATGAAGCCCCAAACAAGGTAAACTTCAAAAATATCTTTCAATCAACTGCTGTAATACAAACTATTCTTCCTGTATTAAAAAGCATCCATACAGAATATAAAAAAACATTAGACTGGTGATGGAATCGAACCATCAAAATATACCCTACTGTATTCCAGCTTGTTTTGTTTTTCAATCAAATCTGCACTTTCTACTATAACACTGAAAGAATACTTGTAAAACTGAACTAAAACTTCAATATTTTTGTGATATGATTCCTTTTTTCTTTCTACCATTTTCCTATACAGGGTGACATTTTGAATTTAATTCATTTAACCTGAAAATCTCTGAAAATGTGAAAAATGCTTTTAAAAACACTTTTTTCATATTTTTTTTAAACTCTTCAATTTTTAAGGTCCCACAGCATGGACATGGATGGATACTGTAGGCCTACTGTTGCCCTGAAATACTTGAGGTGCACAAAATTAATCAATTCAAAGCAGATAAAATAAATAGGCTGTGTATTATTACCTGGTGCCCAAAAGGTAATAATAACAGTTGGAGTGTAAACAAAACATACCCAATAAAATAAGCATGAACATACCCTTGGGGTGCCATATACCAGTAGATCGGAATCTTCGCTAATAACATAATGTATAACGCCAACGTTGGCCATGTACGCTAATTGGGCGTCTGCCTCATACGGAGCCTGCATCCAACGAATATGTTTTTCCTCTATACTCTATTTGGCCATCTCGAGACAGTGACGTAACCGCGTATTCTACTAATTGCATCACATAACGCGCGCGTATACTCGCGGCGCTGGCGTACAAACACGAGCGTTGAAAGGCGGAGGATACACACGCGTGCGTAAAAGCTGCGCCTGTTCAGTTACGTCACTGTCTCGAGATGGCCAAACAGAGTATAGCGCCTGTACAATATTAAAAAAACAAGTGTGAAAGTGCAGTTTTAATTCTGAGGTTTCCCAACAATCCATATCAAGTTTCCAGGACATCAAATGGACTTATAAATGAAGTGACAGTCTTGGACAGGGATCCTCGATGGTTTGGAAGAGGATTTAGGGAGGCCACCATGACCATTTACATACATTTTGCAATTTAGTCATCAATGTTATTTCTATAGTTAGAACCATGTCAATTATCCTGTCTGTGTACTTATGGATTAGTTGAAATGTGACTAAGTGTCTGATAGAAGCTCCATGTATGGTAGTGGATCAGATGAAACAAGGGTTTGCTATTAATTTACATTGTAGTTCCCTTTATCCCTAAATTTTTACACAGACATTTTCAAAAAACGAACTATACTCTATTTGGCTTCCTCTGGACAGTGACGTAACTTAACAGGCGCAGCTTTTACGCACGCATATGTATCTTCCGCCTTTCAACGCTCGTGTGTATACGCCAGCGCCGCGAGTAGTCGCGCGCGTTATGTGCTGCAATTAGTAGAATACGCGGTTACGTCACTGTCTCGTGATGGCCAAATAGACTATAGTAGCTAAGAGCTTGCCTAATGCTGGCCGATGTTATTGGTCCGGAAGGTCGCCGGTTCGATCCTTGGTCGGGGAGCTGCAAAATTGTGATCCCGGTTAAAAAATAAGTTTTGGGGTTAGGTTTATCACCATAATCGGTATTAACTTTGAAATGATACATACTTGTATAAATTGATCCAAAATTTCATTTGTGACTTCTATAACTCTGCCTGCCTGGAGTTTAGCACCAAACAGATCACCCTGTTGCATACACTCAAACGCCTTAGCTTTGGCCTCTGCTTTTTTCCTATAATTAAAAAAGAAAATTTGGTCTTTGAAATTATGGATTACAGATAAATGAATGAATTTCACTCATGTGATTAGGCCTACATTTTTAAATTGATTGATTTCATTGACATGGAACTTTACAAGGAGTTACATTATCAGAGTAGATCTTTATAAAAATTGAACAAGAAGAAAATTATAAAATATATATTATTCAATTTGGGACTGTTTTTGATCTTTTGATTGGCATAATATGTGCTTCAGTTTTGCAAGTAAATTATCCACCTTTTATCCTAAATCTCCTTTACAATATTCTGTGAACCATGCAAAGGGTAACAAGGCTAATTTTCAGGTAGGCCTATACAATGTGCGTCCATGTACAGCTAACATTGTAATAAAATACATTTGACAGTGAGATATTTCTATTTCTAAGGGAGGTTTAGAAGGCGTAAGGTTGGATCTGACCTTGAAAGTCTACATTTATGTGTTATACATGTATCAATGTTAATACATGTACTACTTTGAATAAATCAATTACATACCACATTACAAAACCATTACATACCACATCACTATTGGAATTGCATTGGAATTGCATTATAGGCATACAAGCATACAAGCTATTTCCTCATTGCACCCCAAATCAGGTTTAATGTCTTACATTTTCCTCTTGGCCACGGTGTGCTGTTTTGCTGAAAGTGGACAACCGTCAAAAACAACAACTGGCGTCACATTCTTTTTCCACAAAACCTCTATGCTTCGGATAAATTCGCCCACATAACTGTAAATGGAAGATGAAAATGAAGCATAAAATCATTAAAATGCATTAATATTTAATAAAGGCTGTGAATTTTAAAATTAACCTAGAAAAGCACCCCCGCTGGCCACACATACATCATGTACATATACACAAACATTAGCATAATGTCATATTTTTTTACTGTAGCGGGAATAGGGAGATAGAAATTCAAGCCAGTATTTCTTGGAAATAGAAACAGGTTGAGATATTTATTTATTTAGGCCTTAAACCAATGTATCTTAATAAATATCCTGACGCAAAGGTTTGACTTATTGTCCTGGTACTAATTTTATTTTTAAAAAGTTGAAAAATGTTGGGGGGGGGGGGGAAGCAGGGGGAATCCCCCTGCCCGAAGGCTTGCCCCCTCCCAAATGAAATGACAAACTCTATGTATACCTATGTATACTAAAAAAGAGAGTAAGATATGCCCCCCTGATGACCCAAACATGCCCCCTCCCCCACCCCAAATTGAAGACCCCATTACGCCCCTGATGAAAATATCTGATGCCGACTAATATGTTTTCATTCCCATAGCTCTCACATAGAGAGCTAGGATTCAGAGCTACACAGTACACACACCTATAAAAAGTTGCAAAAAAAGGTTGCGGAGCTATCATGGGGATCAAGGAGAGTCAAAATTTCATTTATTTTTAGGTGAATTTCTCCAAATGCTGTGAACCAAAGATTTTTCAGCAATTGTTTTGCTAGACGTCTTGTAAATGATGTACGCATGCTCATGATGACAATAATAATTAATAAATAGTGGCTATAGTAAGTAAACAGTAAGTAAACAGTTTATCCATATGGATATGGGACGTCTCTAGCAAGACTTTTAAAGAACTCAGGACTTTTAAAGAACTAAACACTTTACACTGTGAGGAATACAAATGGTATTCTAAAGCTTTTACCCTGCCCTAGCAAGAATAAGATATAGCCCATTCCCCAAACTCATCTGTCCCAAACTCCACTGGATGATCTAAAAATGAGTTCCACGGTTGTATTCTAATTACCTATTTGTTAAATTTGTATTGTAGTCAAATTTTATTCAGATATCCAATTGGCAATTCATATTTAGGCCTAATCATTTAATTATATAGAATTTGATTCATTGTGTCCAAAATTCAAAAACTAAGCTTGGTTTAGGTCCTAACCCTGGGACTAGGTTAAACCATGGACTTGTCTGATAAGTCCATGGTTTATAAACAGCTCAATCTATTTCAATTTCCAAGAAATACTAGCTTGAATTTGGATCGCTGAGTGAAGTATAGTGACAGTCTGAATATTTCCGGATATCTGGCTGGATATTCCGCATGTCCAGTATGATCCGCACTGGAGGCCGGATATTTTCCCCATATCCGTATCACCAATCGATTGGTCCAATTAAAAAGCAGTGCATCGAACGATCACGCTGCACATAATTGTCATCGGATATCCGGGATATTTTGACAGATATACCACTTGTGGATATCCGGCATTTTTAAACATTTGGCGAGATGTCATCCACAGGGCATTCCAGTATAATTGTCATCGGATATCCGGGATATTTTCTCAAATACCGCTTGTGGATATCCGGCATTTTTAAACATTTGGCGACATGTCATCCACACGGCATTTCAGCACAATCATCACCGGATATCCAGGATATTTTTTAAATACCACTTGTGGATATCCGGCATTTTAAAAACTTTGGTGACATGTCATCCACAGGGGTTCGAAAGGGGGCATAGGCCGAAATACCTGGAAAAATCATATCCGGTTGAAATTCAGCTTGAAATTGTGCCACTGGATATCCGGACAAAATAGAAGCATTCAAGGGACATCCGGTCATTTTACAAATATTAAGCCTGGAAATCCATCACTTTCGTGCAACTCAACAAAATGTCATCCACAGGGGGGGTGTATGTATTATCTGGAATAGCCCAATGCTTACACTCAATTACATGCACGCAGGCAGGCTTACCGTTTAGGGTCTGCTTGGTTTAGCAGTAGATCCAAACTATAATAATTTAAAATAGCATATATCCAAATTGATCCATCGATCCCAACTATTTCTCCTTCAAGATCATCAATAGAAATTGGCTGGGTGATCGCCAGCAATTTCGGCAATAACCCAGTAATTCCCATGTCTCAATGTACGTTTATACCACTGCAACGCATACGGTAGATGATCTGTCGAATTTGGAAATGATTGTTTACATGATGACGATGTACATCCGGGGTTTTTTTTAATTTGAGCCCAGGTTGCAATCCTATTGCAAACCCCTCTGGATGTTGCCAGAAAAATCTGACCTACCCCCCCTGCGCCTTAAGAGCAACTTTGCGTACCAATCAAAGAAAATAAAAAAATGTTGGCAGACTTCAAAAATTTTATTTTTATTTTTTCTTAATGTTTGGGTGCAGCATTGGTCAAAGTCTATAAAAATCCAAATTAGGTCACCGATGGACCTTCGTTACCATAGCAACGGCCAAATTATCAAAATGACACGTTTTGGCCTATTTCAGCACTTTTATGAGGCTAAAATATTTCAAACTTTTAAGATTCACCATATGTAGGGAAAGTAGAGCTAGAACTTGACAGTCACACCACATGATATACAACACATGAGCTTTCTATTAATGCAGTTCTCAAACAACCATCATGGCCTACTTGGGTTATACCATTGTTTGAAATAGGGGTGTTTTTTGTAAATATTTATTTCCTGAAATATAGCAATGTTCAATGAGCTGTAAACCCCAAAGTGGTGCTTTTTTAAAATTTCTATTATCAGTGTGGCTAGACTAGGTATTGCTTTACCTAAATAAACAAAAAAAAGTTTCGGTAATTTTGACAGAGGCAAACAGTGTTGCCAGAAAGTTTGACATTTTCCCATAAAATAACAGTGTTATATTGGGGGAAATGAACCCCTACGAATGTTTTAACAGGAAACCAAGCATCACAAATTACCCATAAACACTTATTCTCAAGCACTGACCTATTCTTAAGACTGTTCTGCAGCATATATTTTGTAGTAATATCCAAAATGGCCGCCAGAAGCCATCTTGGAATTTAGAAAATCACATAACTTCAGGACATATTAACCCGGAGACAAGATTGAGGTATCTTTTTTGACTAACTTTATGACTAGGAATCGAATACGGTGGTTATTTTATGATTTGGAGGCTGTATTCAGCATGAAATGCAAGATGGCTGCCAGCGGCCATCTTGGAATTGATAAAATCACATAACTTTTGAACACCTAACTAGGACACGTTATTTAGGTGTCTGTTTTGACTAACGTTATGCCTTGGAATCCTATATACAGTAGTTATTTTATTATTCTGAAGTTGTTTCCACACTGCAAAAACACTGGTGTTAAAATCAACACCGAGGGTGTTAATTTTAACACCACATAAGTGTCCCAGCGGGTCCACACTTTCTGGTGTTGATTAACACCAGTCTTTGGTGTTGATAAATTAACACTCCTTTGGGTGTTGCTATATTAACACTCTCAGGGTGTTAATTGTACCCTCCTATGTTAATTTTTACACCTTCTGGTGTTAAAATATTAATGTTAGATAAGTTGAAATACTTTTACAATAAAATGCTTGCAAATAAACATATTTCACTGTTCAACAGTTCAAATTTATTAACACTTGAACGTTTTTGCAGCATGAAATATAACCTAGAAACATAATGTAGATGTTGCTCTCATCTTATTTATATGAAATTATTCTAAAACCTACTAGTATTTAATGACATGTATTGGGTTAATTGTACTCATTATGAAAAATTCAAGATGGCTACTTAGATGGCTACTTAACGACTATTTTAGAAATGTTCTTGAATATGATAAAGGAGCATTTCTTCAATAATTCCACAATGCTGAATACATTCCAGAGCCAAGTTTGTCAATCATCTTCAGTATAAAAGCATGGGTGGATTTCAGTTACAAAATCCTGTACTGTAGGTGACCATCATGAATAATTGTTGCAAATGTTATAAGGACAAATAAAAAAAGTAAGATAAAACACGGTAGCTGCTTTAATTCACAAATTTTACTTTACAAATTTTAGTTTTAAACGATAAAAAGCCCCAGGCGGAGATGTTTTGGTGTGGATCAGTGGGGATGGGGCCCGGGGAAACATTGAGGGATTTTGAACAAACAAACCGCCGCGGCCCGACCCTGATTCGATCCGCGTACCTTCTGCACGCCCCACGTGCGCTCCTAACTGAGCTAACACACAATAGCTTGCCCGGGTAGCAATTTGATGCCCTCATAATTAAACTTGCCAAGACAATTTAAGTTCGCGTACAACAGCAATGGATTTCTCATAGTCCATTATAATACCCTTTCATCATCACTAAAGGTCGTTTGGCTCAAACGATATGCACCATCAATGTTCTAAAATGGTGGTTTTCTTTGATATCCATGGTGAGAATAATTAACTCTTACAGGGAATCCTAGAAAGATTTCATGAACATTAAATTATTCAAGAGCAACATCTATTGTGTTTCTATGTTAAATGGTTCAGCCGATATGGTCCCGCACCACCAATGAAAAGTACCCTATTGCTTTGTGTGGTTTAGAGGTTAAGTTCGTGTTAATTTGTCTCACCTTTAGAGCTAGCTGGTTCATTCATTGTTTTTTATTGAAGATCAAGATGTCTTACTCTTCTGTTTAAAAACAATCCCTTTTGTGGGGGTTAACCGGCACCCCCCTCTCCTTTACGGGCCAATGATATATATTTGGTACGAGAGTTTTGTTCTAATTGGTGTAAACAGTGAAATCATGTAAACTAATAGCATTCATGAGATTTTGGGCCTAATTTGGAAGAAATAACCTACAAATGCCAAATGATGAAACATTAAGGTACACTTATAGCAATTTTTACCTTTTCTAGGATGTTAAATTTAGACTTATGGTGGGGTATTTCTTGATTTCAAACACTGCCGGGTATTGCTAGAACGCAAAATATTATTTGGTGGTGTGCACTCATCTGCACATTTGGAATATACAAGTGTCCGTCTTCTTGGAACTAATGTTGAAGGAATGAAGGCATACCATAATAATACAATTATCACTGTTTTGGGATTCCAGGGCATAAAGTTAGTCAAAAAAGACATAGAAATTATAGGATTTCATCAATTCCAAGATTTCATGCTGAAAAGAGATTCCAAATTATAAACTAGCCACCGTATTAGATTCATAGGCATAAAGTTAATTAACATACACATATCATTATATCAATCATGTTTCCAGGTTTATGTCTAGAATACATACGATTTTCCAAATTTCAAAATGGCCACTGGCGGCCATTTTGCATATTGCTGTATCCCAGCTGTCTGCAGTTACCTAAACTTTTGCGAGGGGAATAGGAGCTAATTTTGTTTCTAAATACCTATAGTATCAAAATCCACCTTAACCTTCCGCTCTTGTGTTCCCTGGATCACTGAATATGACTCTACTATGGTTATAAGCAATTGAGGGTGTTTAATCTGGCAACGCTGTTGTTTAAATACTATCAAATTATGTCCAACTTAATGCTGAATTGATACAAATATCATTTGAATGCATATCAATCCTTATCAGAATTTTCTATGAAAGTAAATCGTCAAAATCCCTATTTTTCACAATGAATTAAATGTCAATAAACCGAAAAAGTGCAAAGTTCCTGGCAACACAGCTCTCCGGTACAACAATTACCGAAACTTTATTTTCTTGAAACATAAAAACCAACATCCTGTCTATTAACCCTGAATAGGCTGATTAAAAAAAACCACCACTTTAGGGGTTATGTCATTTTTTACGACCTTCACTTTTTGCATAATTGAAATTAATCAAAACACCCCTATTCTACAAAATGGCTTAACCCACATTGAAAAAATGAAAGTTAATGTTGACATCATTTTTAGAAAGGACACGGATGGCTACTTCACTGTATAAAAGAAGGGGACTGTAATGCATGTTCTTCATACAGAAATATTACCTAATACTTACGCTTTTTTAAAGTTGTGAAATGGGTAAAAATCATGAAAATTGGGTAATTTCATATATTGGCCGTTGCCATGGCAACCAAAGGTATATTGGTATTTTTTTCACCAAATATATACATGTTGACCAAAGGTCTAAACATGTGCAAAGTATAAAGGAAATCGATATTTTAAAGTCTGCCACCACTTCTTTGATTTTTACACACAAGGTCTCTTAATCTGTTACGACGTCTTGGATTCTGCCCAACGCACTTTTCGTCTCATAGTTTTCGACGAGGGGGTGCTTCCTGGGCGCTACAATGTGGGTTATCCACAGACATTGTGCGGGTATTGGGTGATTGGAAGTCGGATACTTATCTCGCGTATATAGACATTCCGTTAACTTCACGCGTTTCCATGAGCCAACGGTTCGCGTCAGCACTTCCGACTACTCACTAGGATACCTGAACTCTCAACCTCATGTCAGGCACCAAAATAACATGCCGAACATTGTTTGCAAATAGACTTGAATGTGATAAATTGAATAAATTTTTTTTCTCCTATTGAAAATAATTTTTATATTGTTATAATCAATAATTCAAAATATATGTTCCTACTTTGCCTTTCCTACATACCTTTCTATACCTCTATGTTTGGAGATTTTGGAGGACTTGTCTCATTTATTATCTGTTTGCTTTTCGGTGTATATTTGAGAATAAATGCTCCAAGGATCTCCAAACATTATTTCTCCTTTTGTCTCTGTGTGAATACTTTGGTAATTAAATATTCCCATCAGCCATCCGGGGTGATGGGCTTTTTGATTGAGAAGTGTTCTCTTTTCTTCGTCTGCTATATATGCCTAAGCCGCTACTACTTAGACCTATAATAGGCGTTCTCTTCTCTCTCTTTGTTATCTCTTATTTATTCATCCTTCTTTATATTCCTTCTCCCTACCCTGGGTGGCTTATTTACTGGGGTCAAATTTTGCTAAGTGCATGCGTGCGCATTATTTGTTTTCTATGTTGTTGTTGTCCTCCTCACAACGTTTCGACTCTCCGTACAGCGCGGTCATATATAAAATTTTGCCCCCGCCCATCCACGTGCCCTTTTTTACTTTTTTAGCTTGGGTGGGGCTTGCGCTGTGCTGCTGCATGTAATGTGTTTATGTTTGTTTGTATTGTTCTGTACTTTTGTGTTAGCGCGTAGTTTAGTGTAGGTGTAGTGGGAGGATTTGTCTCATTTATTATCTGTTTGCTTTTCGGTGTATATTTGAGAATAAATGCTCCAAGGATCTCCAAACATTATTTCTCCTTTTGTCTCTGTGTGAATACTTTGGTAATTAAAGCATCTGAAATTCAAACCTAAGCGATTTCGTTTCCCAGTCTCCTGCCACAAGTATTACCCGGAGTGGCTCGAAACGAAATCAGGTAATGACATCAAATTCATGAATTAAATATTTAATGTTTAGAACAGAAATGTGATGATTTTAGCTGAAGTATTAGTAACCAATTGATTTTACCAACATGGTGAATGAACTGGAAATACCGAATATTGACTCGTGTAATCATTTATACCATTTAATTTCGCCGACTAAAAAATCTTGACCGCGTATCTCAGTTCATATTAAGATATGTCAAAGGACAGGGATTGTTCTATAACAATTCCTAAATTCAGAGATCTGAGTACTAGACAAATGGATTTACAGCTATTTGATTTCGTACTAACGTAGCGTGTAAAGTCAATGGGGACCGACTAGTTATGTGCTGCTCCCTTGGAACATGGAATTATTAGAATAATTCTAATAATTCCATGCTTGGAATGATGAAATCGTGTGGCCATCGTTGTCTGGACGAGTACATCTCTTGCCTTAAACAGCGCCCTCCTTTCCCATCCCTCTATGGGGCGATTATTTTTTCGTACACGAGTTTATCCAATTATTTATTTCGTTTCAATACGAAATAAAGCAAAATTCACTTGACAAAATGATGATTATTTTGTATTTTTAAACAAATCAACTGATTTTGGTTAAACTCATGTACGGACAATATAATCGCGCCATGCGGGGGGGGGGGGGGGGGGGGGGGGGGGCTTTCGCCCAAATCGTACATGGATGTTCATGTCGGTCTTCGAAAATTGACTTTCTCGAATTGTTAGAAAACCATCAATTTAGAATATCTGAAATTTGAAATGAACTGCGCACCTGTGAAAGTATGATGAAGGGCATATGTTTTGCACGTAAATCCAATACAAGAGTTCTTAAATCGACAAAAATATGGACGTCATACATTGCTTCGGGACAAATGGCGCAGTACTCCACCCACTAAAACCGAACAACCAAAATGATGCACCCCGCCTCATGCCCCCTGGTTACACCCCTTGATTTTGTTTCTCTAATGGATAGGGCGCAATCACACTGTAAGTTCGGTTTCGTGTGTGGTTTCAACTTATCAAGAGAGGGCTCACTGGCCGGTGACGGTAACTGACAGACGACGGTGGATACGAACGGCCGTTAATTTTGAATTTCCGTGGTTTCAATGTAACAGTGATTTTGATTATATGACCCAATAAAATTCATCACACGTTGGAACTAAATTATTTCATCCTGAAACCACTGAGATGGCTAACCATCCGCATTGTCAGTATCATTTTTTGAATTTAAACCGTTGTTAAGCGTTCGTCCCATTCACTTGATTGATCACGTAACCTCGTTCGCATATTTTTGCCTGAATATTCGTAAATACGCCGTGTCCAGCGTCCGTCTGGTAACTGACATTGGAAAGCATGAAGTGCCGCCCTGCAGACCCCTTCTTTTGTCACCCTCTCCGCCCCTCCCTTACCCCTCCATTTTGAGCCCAAATTCGATTGGCGTTCCTTATACTAAACAGATGTAGGGGTCCCGACCTTTATCTTTTATCAAATATCTCTTAAGTTCTTACGACCCTACATTTTTGGAAAGCCGCTCCGAGATTTTTGAGGAGTTCTGAAAATAAAAATTGACGGGGTTTGGTAATGGGTGAGGGGGAGGCACTCAACTTATGTACCAGCTATAGGGTTTATGATAGGGGCTTCGGAATTCTTGATAGAAACAGAATAGGCCCAAAGAAGTGTGGAGCTATTGTGGCCCCTCGCCAGCATCAACATTGGGCGGGCGGGGGGGGGGGGGGGGGGCTTAATGGGCGGGGACAAGAATAACAAACTGGATGACACCAAACTTTTTCTTTTTGGTGGGGTCAACATTGTGGCTTTTATGTATACATTTTTGACTTATTTTCGATTGTTTGGTGAAATGAGTTGGGCTTAAAGCTAAAAGGCACAGAGTGATTTCCAGAAATGTTAATTAAATATTTTTACCTTGATAACCCTAACCCCGGTTTAGGATTTTTGACCGGGATCACAATTTTCGAGGAAAAAACACCAACTAAATCTCCGGGAACCTGCCGGGATTCGATCGGGGACCCTCCGTTCTCGAGCCCCACCTTCCTAACACTAAGCCACGGCCCTCAGCTACACATTCGTGCAGTATACTGCAC